>CM035187.1:8683717-8727098 GCA_020233015.1 Callinectes sapidus | reverse complement strand
TATATATATATATATATATAATCGTATATGTATTTGTAAGATTGCTGGTGTGTTTAGCCAGAATAATATTCTCTGTGAAGTTTTCGGTTGAATAAACAGAGAGAGAGGTGAGGGGCAGACTTGTTTCCCTTTCCCTTAAGAGAAGGCAGTATCTCCCATATGCACATATGGGTTTGGGCTCAGTATAGGGATCACTTTCGTATGGAGCTTCTAGATGTTCAAGAGAGTGTAAGCAGAGGTGGCCAGCTTTAGCAGCAACCCTGCAAAAACTTTCCCTCTCAGTCCACATATGTGTTTCTGTTTCCATAAGAGTCTTTTGTGTGGAACTCTATCAAATGCTTTTTTGATGTCTTGGTAGAGAGCATCCATCCACCCATCTCTGTTATTGGTTCCCTCTATTACTCATGTATAGAAACTTAGTAGGTTCGTCACACATGATATTCCTTGCCTGAATCTGAATTGCCTGTTAGGTATGACGCTATTGTCTACCAAATATCTCACCCATTTCATATCTCACAGATTTTGCTGACAACAGTTGTTAGTGATACAGGCCTATAATTTAGTGGGTCAGTCTTCTTTCCTCCTTGTAAATGGGCACTATGTTGGCCCTTTTCCACTGTTGTTGTACCCTCCCCTCCTCTACTGAGCTGGTAATCACTTCCCAAATTGGCTGTATTAGTTGATCCTGTCATGTTTGGTTCTGTAAATGTTTCCTCTGTTGTGAATACTGATTTGAAGCTCTCATTCATAATTTCACTAAGCTCTTCTGCTGTTTTGTATGTTTTTTTCTCCCTTTACTAGCTTATCTATGGATTCTTTTCACTTCATCTTTCCATTTATATACTTATAGAAAAGTCTGGGTTCATTTTCATTCTTCTCTACCACATCCTTTTCAAAAACTATTTCTTCCTCTCTTCTTATCTTGGCGTACTCATTTCTTTGTTCTTTGTATCTTTCTCTAATACTTTCATTCCTCAGCTTCTTCAGTTTCCTCCAAGTTCTATCCTTTTCCCTCTTTGCTTTAGCACTTCTAGCACTGTACCATGTGTGTTTGTTACTCCTTATTTTGTATTTAGGAGTGCTGTTTTACCACTCATGATCCTTCTCAAATCTATACTTTCCAAAAATTTCCTTATGTCTTCAAAGTTTGCCCTTGCATAATTTAATCTTCTATTTTTATAATCCTCTTCTCTTCTTACCAGTGCCCATTCTTGTAATCCAATGTCAATCAAGACATGATTACTTTTCCCCACTGGGTGTAAACACTTAATGATGGGACGAAGTCATGTTTTTTTGTGAGTACTAGATTTAGCATTGACTATTCTTTTTCTCCTCTGAGCTTAGTGAATTCTTCCACCCATTGATCCAGTGTATTTTCCATGGCTAATTGCAACATATCTTCACAGTCCTTCATTTCCACTCTCTTCCATTTCTTTCCAGTTCAGATCTTTGCAGTTAAAATCTCCAACTAGTAGTACCTTCTGTCTTTCCTCATCATGTCATTCAGGCATTTTAACACCTCTTTCTGCATTACTTTATATATTTCTTCCAACTTCCACGTATTTGTTTTTGGTGACACATATGTTACTATAATTTTCTTCCTTTCTTTTCCATTAGCTCGAATTGTTATTTCAATAACTTCTGCCATGCCATCACCATATAGCACTCCCTCCACAAAGATGTCTTCTTGCACCATTACTAGTACCTTTCCTCTTCCTCCAAATTCTGTATCCCACTTGTTGGAAATTTATGTGGATTTCTTCCTTTAATTTTGTCTCTGCCATGCAGAATACATGTGGTTTTTAAATACTTAAATAATCCTTTATTTCTAACATACTAGATAGTAACCCATCCACATTTGTATATGATACATTTTAATTTGTTGCTCTTTTCATCACTTGTATCTTCTGCTGCTGCTGCTGCTGTGGTTTCTCTACTTTCTCTTTCTTCTCCCAAATAAACCACCTCCTCAGCCCCTTATCTATCACCCTCTAGTAAAATTTCTTCTTTTCATTCTCTGTCCTCTTTAAGTTTTTTCCTTAACCTCTTGTCATAGATCTTTTTCCTTTTGTCTTTTTTCTAAATTCATGTCTCTCCTTATCCATAAATCCATATATTCTTCATTTTGAGTCAGTCTACCAGCTCTTGCTATTATTTCCTCCACTGCCAATTGTGATCTCATCCTCACTTTGAGTGGCCTTGTATTTCCTTCACTTCCTTCACTTCACTTTTCACTAATTCTCTATCCTCTCTTTCTTTCCCATATTTGTTTGGATTTTTCTTTTCTTGTAATCCATAGATTACAATACATTTCTGTCTGTCCACTGTATCCCTCACTAAGTTTTCCTTAATAATCGGTATGACAGTGTCCTTTGTCTTGTCCTGTATTTGTTTCTTTATTACCTCTGCAAAACTAATCTTTTCTTCCTCCCATTCCTTTTCCCATACATTCTTCAGTTCAGTGAGCTGAGAGTCACTACAAACTTTATCATTTTTTTCTGAATCATCCTTCACTTTTCCCTTAAGATCCTCGAGCTGGACTTCATAATTCAGACATTTTTCCTTGAGGATTTCATTTTTTTCTTTTATACTTCCTAATTCCTTCTACATCTGCTTATTAGCTTTTATAATGTGCTCATACTCGCAAAACATGCCTTTCATTGCCTTATTTTCTTTTTAGATTTGCTCATAAATCTCACTTTCCTTTCTACATTTACTAGCCTCCTCATTGTTCCCCTGTTTTTTATTTTCAAATCCAGAAAAATCTCCATTATTATTTGAGCCAGCTTACATCCTTAGTCAGAGTGGGGTTTCCAATACATAAGTTCCCGCGGATCTGTTGACGTCTCTTCTACTCCAGGTCGGAGTTGACTACTCACCTTCCATATTAGCTTATTTTTGAATGATTCACTTTTGGAGACAAAACAAACTACGAATAGCCCCCCTCTCTCCCCTGTACATACATTACAAGGCTCCTCCAGTAGTAAGGGGCCTGGTAGTTGACTTTGTTGTATGTCCTCGAGAAGCATGTCTTGTCAGTGCTAGCGTTGGTCATTGTGTGTGTGTGTATGTGTATGTTTTATGCTTGTTCGTTTAACGTGGTTTCGAATTAATGTGGGGTCGAAAATCCCCCCAAAATATATAATTTAGGTACATTTCTTTTCACTTGTTTGTGATATTGAGTTGAGTTGCCAACAGATGTCTCACATGAATCCCTTTATACAACCCAACAACAGTTACACAATCACATGTGCATACAATATACAGTCAGCCCTTGTTTCTTTGGACTTCAATTGATCGGACTTTCAATTCTTTGGTCAATATCCGGGGTTCAGACGATTGTCTGTGGCGGCTGTGTTTGTGTGGAGAGTAACAACTTTGACTGATAGGTAGCTCTCGTGGCAGAGGACGCAGGTGACGCGTAAGTTTCCACGCCAGCTACCATATTTCTAAGCATTTTTCTCCACAAAAATGGATTTCTGGCAGTATCTGGAGCCATTGAGGAGAGTGGGGTGTGGGGAGGGAGGAAGGGGGAAGTGGCAGGGGGGATACACTCAGAAGACTCGTCGCCATGGCGACGACAATGTGGCAGTGTTGTCAATGTCGCATGTGAATTCACACAACCATGTTCAGTCTGTGCATGTTTCTGTGTGTGTGTGTGTGTGTGTGTGTGTGAGAATCTATAACTCTCTCTCTCTCTCTCTCTCTCTCTCTCTCTCTCTCTCTCTTGCTTCCAAAGAAATAAATGATAAAGCGGAAATATTCTCTTTCTATAATGACAATCTCCATATATGTAATATTCTTTCCATTACTCAGACCTTAATATTTTGAATTGCAAACAAAGTGAATGGCATCAAAGTACATGGAGTAAACTACATACATATGGAAATACAAATTTAGGTTTATATATATATATATATATATATATATATATACAGGGTGTGGCAACATAACTTCCTTTTTTATATTGCATGGCAATCAGGCTGTTGAAGTAGTAGCGGGGTGGGCGTGGTTTCATTCTAGAGACGAGGTTCTAAAGTTTTCTTTTCTTTCTTTTCAGTCGCAATCATGCGTTGGAGTAATGAGGAACGTGCGTTTGCCGTCGAAGCCTACTTTTCAAATTGACGGTCTGTGATTGCAACCCAGCGCGCCTTTCGAAATCGTTTCAATATTGAGGCAGTGAGAACTTCAATGTTGCGATCCCCACGACGTTCTGCGCGAAGACATGCTTTTGCCTTTGGGCTTACCGATCATTCAGTGAGACGAATACTTCATGATGACCTGCATTTCCATCCTTACAAGATGGCGATTGTGCAGGAACTCTCTGAACGTGATTTAACTTCAAGAAGGAACGCATGTGAGGCGCTTCTCAAAAACATTCCTGAAGACGCGATTGTTTATTTCAGTGATGAAGCACATTTTCATTTGACTGGATGCGTCAACAAACAAAACATGCATTACTGGGCTGACACCAATCCCCAAGAATTGCATCAAAGGCCTTTGAAATGATTTTGAAAGGCGCTGGGTTACAATCACAGACCGTCGATTCGAAAAGTAGGCTTCGATGGCAAACGCACGTTCCTCATTTCTCCAACGCATGATTGCGACTGAAAAGAAAGAAAAGAAAACTTTAGAACCTCGTCTCTAGAATAAAACCACGCCCACCCCGCTACTACTTCAACAGCCTGATTGCCATGCAATATAAAAAAGGAAGTTATGTTGCCGCACCCTGTATATATACATATATATATATATATATATATATATATATATATATATATATATATATATATATATATATATATATATATATACAGTGATACCTCTTGATTCGAACACCCTTTGACTTGAACACTTCCCAATCCGAACACATTTAGCAGCGAACAAATTTTGACCTCCAATCTGAACACAGCTTCTCAGTTCGAACAAAAACAACAACAAAAAAAAAAAAAGTGGCGGCCAATTCGACTTCCCACCAGTCGGCTGGTCTTGCTTGTACTTCGCCGTGAACACCTCTCTCTCGTGAACGGCTTTCAAGTCACTGGCCCCTAGTTGCCTTGGTTACTCCAGCCCCCAACCCTGATTACCTCTTACCTACCACACCATTCAATGCAGCTTCTTCTCTGGTCACTGGCAAACTTATTTAATGAAGATGTATTTAACACTTTAAACAACCAATGAAGAATGAATTGTTAAATATCATTGTCATTTGCGCAAACTACGATAATACAATAATTTGCAGTTTTGTACAATAATTTATATTTTTCTTGAAATAATTCCTGTTGCAAATGATGAGAATATATTCTACTTGATAAGAGAGAGAGAGAGAGGGGGAAGAGGAGAGGAGGGAGAGAGGATGGTGAGTGGCTGGAGGAGGGAGAGAGTGGGGGGAGGGGGGGCAGCCTACTCGGTCTGTTTGCGTATAGAATGGGAGAGGATAAGGATGGAGGGAGGGGGGGAAGGGAGGAATACTATGCGATCTGTTCCTGTATTCAGTACATGGGAGGGAGGTGGGGACCCGGGTGGAGGCTTGTCTAGTCTTCATCGGGACTCTTTTTTGCCTGTTAGAATTGCGAAAATTCAAATTAAGAAGCAATTTTTACCATTGAAATTAATGTAAAAACATTTAATTCGTTCCAGTTGATTTTAAGTAAAAAAAAAATAAATACACTTAACCCCAACTATTGCAGGAAATTGGTCTCTTAACATCGCCACAGTACTTAAGAACACAATAGCCATTGTTAGGAAATAATAGGAAAAAACAAAATTGGTCCTGACCCACCAGAGTGGCAACATGATTTAACATATTGGCACCTTGTTTTCCCCTCATCTCATCATAATTCATAGATATCCTTTGCATTTTGAGAGTACAAAGTAAACACAGACATGAAATGCATAAAAAATAAATAAATACAATAAATAAAAAAGGCATAACAAAAAACTTATTTACTTCGGTGTGAAACTCCCGAGTTCCGATGAAGACTAGACAAGCCTCCCCCCTGGTTCCCCGCCTCCTTGCCTCCCTCCCATGCACTGAATACAGGAACAGATGGCATAGTATTCCTCCCTTCCCCCTCCCTCCATTCTTATCATCTCCCATTTGATACGCAAACAGTCCGAGTAGGCCGCCTCCCCTACCCCAACTCTCCCTCCTCCAGCCACTCACCATCCTTTCTTCCTCCTCCCCACCCCCCCACACTCTCTTTCTTATCAAGTAGAATATATTCTCACATCATTTCCAACAGGAATTATTTCGAGAAAAGTATAAATTATTGTACAAAACTGCAAATTATTGTATTGTCGTAGTTTGCACATATGACAATGATATTTAACAATTCATTCTTCATTGGTTGTTTAAAATGTTCAATATATCTTCATTAGTAAATAAGTTTGCCAGTGACCAGAGAAGAAGCTGCATTGAATGGGGTGGTAGGTAGGAGGTAATCAGGGTTGGGGGCCGGAGTAACCAAGGCAACTAGGGGCCAGAGTAACTTGAAAGCCATTCACGAGAGAGAGAGGTGTTCACGGCGGAGAAGTACAAGCGAGACCAGCCGACTGGCGGGAAGGCGCATCGGCCGCACCGTTTTTTTTTTTTTTTTTTTTGTTCGACTTGTGAAGCTGCGTTCGGATTGTAGGTCAAAATTTGTTTGCCAGATGTGTTCAGATTGGGAAGTGTTCGAGTCAAAGGGTATTCGAATCAAGAGGTACCTCTGTAAATATATATATATATATATATATATATATATATATATATATATATATATATATATATATGCACACACACACACATATAATTTGGAGGAGAGATAGAAAAGGAAAAGGCGTAGGAGGGGTACTAATAATGGTGCAAGAAGACATCTTTGTAGAGGAAGTGCAATATGGTGATGGTATGGCAGAGGTCATTGACATGACAATTACAACTAATGAAAGAGAAAGGAGGAAAATTAAAGTAACATATGTGCCATCAAAAACTAATACGTGGAAGCTAGAAGAACATAAAGTAATGCAGAGGGAGGTGTTTGAATGCCTGGACGACATGACAAGGAAGGACAAGAAGGTACTACTAGTGGGAAACTTTAAATGTAAAGCTGTGAACTGGAAAGAAATGGGATGGAGTTGAAACGCAGGATCATGGAGTGAAGATATATTGCTGTTAGTCATGGAAAACACTCTGGATCAATGGGTGGAAGAATTTACTAAGCTTAGGGAAGAAGAAGAACCGTCACTGCTAGACCTGGTATTCACAAAAAAAACAGAACTCCGTCCCATCATTAAGTACCCAAGCCCAGTGGGGAAAAGTGATCATGTCTTGATCAAAATTGAACTACAGGAATGGGCTTGGGTAAGAAAAGAAGAGAATTATAAAAATGAAAGGTTAAATTATACAAGGGTTAACTTTGAAGGCTTTAGGAAATTTTTTGAAAGTATAAATTGGAGAGGGATAATGAGTGGTAAAACAGCACAGGAGAAATATGAAATATTCTTGAAGAAGCATAATGAAGGTGTGGAAAGATATGTATCTAAATTCAGAGTAAGGATTAGTAAATACACATAGTACAACGTTAGATGTGCAGCAGCAAGGAGAACAAAAGATAGAACTCAGGGGAAACTGAAGAAGCAGAGGAATGAGAATAATAGAGAGATACAAAGAAGCAAGAAATCAGAATAAGAAAAGAGGAGGAAATAGTAGCTTTTGAAAAGGATGTGGTAGAGAAGTGTGAAAATGAACCCAAACTCTTTTATAAGTATATAAATGGAAAGATGAAGAGTACAGAAACCATAGACAAGATAGTAAAGGGTGGAAAACACACAAAACAGCAGAAGAGCTTGGTGAAATTATGAACGAGAGCTTCAAACAAGTATTCACAGAAGAGGAGGCATTTACAGAACCAAGTATAATAGAGGCGCAGGAGGGATTCAAGGAGGTTTTGGTACAGAAACAGGATGTTGGCAGACTGATGGGAAGTCTGGATGTAAGAAAAGCAATAGGACCAGATGGAGTATCAGGCTGGACATTAGGGGAATGTAAGAATCAACTAATATAGCCAATTTGGGAAGTGATTAACAGCTCAAGAGAGGAGGGGAGGGTACCACAGGAGTGGAAGAGGGCCAACATAGTGTCCATTTACAAAGGAGGAAAGAAGACCGACCCATCAAATCAGAGGCCTGTGTCACTAACAAGCGTGGTCAGCAAAATCTGTGAAATACTAATTAAAGAGAAATGGGTGAAATATTTGGAAGACAATAGTCATAACTAGCAGGCAATACAGGAAAATCATGTGTGACGAACGTACTAAGTTTTTATACGAGAGTCATTAAAGGAATTGATAACAGTGAGGGGTGGGTGGATGCTGTCTACCTAGATATCAAAAAAAGCATTTGATAGAGTTCCACACAAAAGACTCTTATGGAAACTGAAGCACATAGGTGGACTGAGACAAAAAGTATTGGAATGGATGCAAGACTATTTGAAAGATAGAGAAGTGAGAACTTTGATCAGGGAAGCAACCTCAAGTTGGAGAAATGTAACAAGTGGAGTACTGCAGGGGTCAGTCCTGGCACCCATAATGTTCCAAATATATGTAAATGATATGCAATGTGGCATGATCAGCTATATGAATCTGTTTGCAGATGACACCAAATTGATGAGAGTTATCAAAAACACTGATGTCTGTCGAGAACTACAAGGAGATATAAACAAGATTGATGAATGGAGTAAGAGGTGGAAACTAGACTTTAATGCAAAGAAATGTCGTGATGGAACAAGGAAAAAGCAAAAGAAGGCCAAAATGGAACTACAAGATGGGACAGGAGGAAATATTTAAAAACAAGGAAGAAAAGGAGTGGTGATACAAGATACACTGAGCCCAGAACAGCATATAAATTAAATATTTGGATACAGAACATTAACCAACATTAGGATGGCTTTCCACTACATGGATAAGGACATGATGAAAAAATTCTAACCAGCATGATCCATCCAAGGTTGGAATATGCCGCTGTGGTGTGGTCACCCAATGCAAAAAGGGATATAAGGAAATTAGAAAGGATCCAAAGAGTAGCCACAAAAATGGTACCAGAATTAAGAGAACTAAGTTATGAGAACAGATTAAAGGAAATGGGACTGCCAACTCAGCAAGATAGGAGAGAGAGGTGATCTAATAACTCAGTATAAGATAGTAAATGGAATTGAAAAGCTGGACAACCAAAACCTAGTGATGATGGAAGAAGAAACTAGACAGATGAGAGGACACTCAAGAAAGATAAACAAGACTCGGTGTCTGAAGGACACAAGAAAATAGTTTACCACATAGAATTGTGGACACCTGGAATAGATTAAAAGAGGAGGTTGTTGAAGCAACCAGTATACATAAATTCAAGGAAATGTTGGATATATGGAGATACGGAGCTAGGACACTATGAGCCCAGCTCGAACCCTGTGCAATACAACTAGGTAAATACACACACACACACACACACACACACACACACACATATATATATATATATATATATATATATATATATATATATATATACATATATACAGTGGACCCTCGGCCATTCACGGTTCACTGTTTGCAGCTACGCATAATTGCAGATTTTTCTCTCAAAGTTAATTTTTTCAGAATTTCAGCAGTTTCATGAATTTCTAATTCTAAGGCCATTTTTTTTAGCAGAATATAATATAATATAAAATTTAAAAAATAGAAAGGAGAGATGATACTGTATAACTGGTAAATAACTTTGAAATAACAATGTCACTTATTATATAATAAAAAAAATAGAAAGGATATGATACAGTATAACTGGTAAATAATTGTGGAATAACAATGTCAATTAATATAGAATGAAAAAGAATAGAAAGCAGGTGATACAGTATATATAACTAGTAAATAATTTTAAAATAACAATATCACTTAATAAAAAATATAAAAAATAGAAAAGAGATGATAAAGTATAACTGGTAAATAATAAAAAAAAAACGTCAGTTAATACACTAAACCCCCAGCTATTGCAAGAAATTGGCCCCTTAACAATGCTGCAATAGCTAAAAATGCAATAGCCATTGTTAAGAAGTAATGGGAAAAAACAACAGATTCTGGCCTACCAGAGTGAGAACATGATTTAACATATTGGCACCTTGTTTTCTCCTCATCTCATCATACTTCATAAATGTCGTTCACATTTTGAGAGTATAAAGTAAACACAGACATAAAATGCATAAAAAGAACAGGCATAACAAGAGACTTATTTACTTCAGTGTGAAACTCCCAAGTCCCGATGAAGACTAAACAGGCGTTCCTCGGGTCCCCACCTCCCTCTCATGTACTAACTACTAACTATATATATATATGTATATATATATATATATATATATATATATATATATATATATATATATATATATATATATATATATATATATATATATATATTACTAGTCAAAAATATGCGACCACCTTCCTACGTGGTCGTGTATTTATGGCGAAAAATAGGATGGTGTTTATGAGGGTGAAGTGATATTAGACAGAAGTACATGACCACCCTATGACGTCAGACCATCCCGTCACTACAAGCTTGAGCTAGCAGGAAGTCGTCAGTGTGCCTCTGGCTGTCACATGGAGAGGTTGTCTGTTGTGTGTTGCTCCCATAATCGACCCTGCTTCACGTAAGTTTTCTGTGCTTTTGAGTGCATTATCACCATACTATGTCAAACTCTAAGGATTTGACTAGTGAGACAGTTGCTCAGATTGTTGGTCTGAAGGTGGCAGGCCATTCAATAACTAAAATCTGCCGGCTTACTGGTGTGGGGCGTACTAGTGTGAAGAAGTACTCACGTCTGTCTAGTGAGGGTGGCAGTGACGAACTTCCAAAGAAGAAACCTCGCTCTGGCCGTCCACGAAAGATCTCCAAACGTGCTACAAACATTTTAAAACGAACGGTAGAGGCCACAGCTTGCCTCTACTGTTCGTAGTAGATCTACTGGAGATCTTTCGTGGACGGCCAGAGCGAGGTTTCTTCTTTGGGAGTTCGTCACTGCCACCCTCACGAAACAGACGTGAGTACTTCTTCACACTAGTACGCCCCACACTAGAAAGCCGGCAGATTTCAGTTATTGAATGGCCTGCCACCTTCAGACCAACAATCTGAGCAACTGTCTCACTAGTCAAATCCTTAGAGTTCGACATAGTATGGTGATAATGCACTCAAAATCACAAAAAACTTACGTGAAGCAGGGTCAATTATGGGAGCAACACACAACAGACAACCCCTCCATGTGACAGCCAGAGGCACACTGACGACTTCCTGCTAGCTCAAGCTTGTAGTGACGGGATGGTCTGACGTCATAGGGTGGTTGTGTACTTCTTTCTAATATCACTTCACCCTCATAAACACCATCCTATTTTTCGCCATAAAATACACGACCACGTAGGAAGGTGGTCGCATATTTTTTACTAGTACTGTACAGTGATACCTCTTGATTCAAACTTAATTCGTTCTTTTAGGCTGTTCGAATTGCAAAAATTCGAATCAGGAAGCAATTTTTACCATTGAAATTAATGTAAAAACATATAATCCGTTACAATTGATTTTAAGAAATAAAAAAACACTCAACCCCAGCTATTGCAAAAAATTGGTCCCATAACATCGCCGCAATACCTAAGAACGCAATAGCCATTGTTAAGAAGTAATGGGAAAAAACAAAATTGGTCCTGACCCACCAGAGTGGCAACATGATTTAACCCTGGTAAGGTATCGTGAGCCCAAATGTACACCACTCGCATGCGCAGAGTGCATTTTTTTTATTATTATTACTAATCGGCAACAGCTTCGCCGAACCTAACACGACACCTTGACAGTGTGATGCGAGCTGTAGTGGAGGATGAATGTGCCTCTCGGCTTAACAGTAAAGTTATTACGAAGCGTTCGTTATCTTCAGAGGGGAAAAATTTCCCCTTTTTTTCTTTTTTGCACAGGTATCCCAGTTCTGGCTGAAAGGAAGTCAGTTTTGGTGAGGATGACTGCTGAACACTTTTCTACCATGTGCTTTATAATCAGGGATATTGAAAGCAAGGATAATATGACTTTTATTTACGTGTTCTTACTATGCCTCAAAAAACATTTTTTTTTTCTAAAATTGGTTATAAATCTTTATAGTCATTGCAGTTATTTCACAACATCACATAACAATAAAAAAGAGTTATATTTAATTTCTGAGGGAGAAAAAGACAAAAGAAAGTGGACCTTAATTTTTGGCAGATTTTTAAATTTGTGGTGTACGATTGGGAATGCCGTACCTGATACGCTATTGAAATATAGCGATACCTGTCCAGGGTTAACAAATTGGCACCTTAATTTCCTCTCATCTCATCATAATTCATAGATATCCTTCGCATTTTGAGAGTACAATAAATACAATAAATAAAAATAAAGGCATAACAAAAAACTTTACTTCGGTGTGAAACTCCCGAGTCCCGATGAAGACGAGACAAGCCTCCCCCCGGGTCCCTGCCTCTCTTCCATGCACTGAATATAGGAACAGATCACGTAGTATTCCTCCCTTCCCCCTCCCTCCGTCCTAATCTTCTCCCATTCGATATGCAAACAGACCAGGTAGGCCGCCTCCCCTACCCCCACTCTCTCCCTCCTCCAGCCACTCACCATCCTCTCTCCCTCCTCCCCCCCCTCTCTCTCTTTCTTATCAAGTAGAATATATTCTCATAACATCATTTCCAACAGGAATTATTTCAAGAAAAGTATAAATTATTGTAAAAAACTGCAAATTATTGTATTATCGTAGTTTGCGCAAATGACAATGATATTTAACAATCCATTCTTCATTGGTTGTTTAAAGTGTTCAATATATCTTCATTAGTAAATAAGTTTTCCAGTGACCAGAGAAGAAGTTGCATTGAATGGGTTGGTAGGTAGGAGGTAATCAGGGTTGGGGGCTGGAATAACCAAGGCAACTAGGGGCCAGAGTGACTTGATAGCCGTTCACGAGAGAGAGAGATGTTCACGGCGAAGTACAAGCGAGACCGGCCGGCTGGTGGGAATGCGCTTTGGCCGCCACGTGTGTTTTTTTTTCTTTTTTGGTTCGAATTGAGAAGCTGCGTTCAGATTGGAGGCCAAAATTTGTTCGCCAAATATGTTCAGATTGGGAAGTCAAAGGGTGTTTGAATCAAGAGGTACCACTGTATATATATATATATATATATATATATATATATATATATATATATATATATATATATATATATACCAAGTACCAAATGATCAAACAATGGATAATGGGCCAAATAAAAATAGATATATGCTGGTAATGGTAATGCGAAATATTGCTCTAGATAAGACTTAATAAACATACCTCCTATTATTTTACAGTTCTCTCTCTCTCTCTCTCTCTCTCTCTCTGTTCTAAATAAATAAGAGAAACGAAAATACTCTCTTCTGCTTGGTTCACAATAAACAAAGTACCGAAATATTACTTCCGTGTAAGCCACAATACGTAATACTATACACACTATACTATACAGCTGTGTGTGTGTGTGATGCGCGGAGCGGGCCAGCTACCCTTGGCTCTTCACATCTGAGAGTGTCTAGTGAAGGAGCACTTGTTCCCATAACTGTGTTCGCTTCATTCTTTTTTATACAAACTCAACTTCTATACTACTAAATTGTACCTTCCTCTTACCATACATGAGACTCAAACTCTAATATCTATGAGAGGAGCGCAATGCCGACTATATAAAATAAAAATGTAGTAGTTCCATTGTTTCCCTTTATAAGTATGATATGAATAACCAAATTCATATTAGGAGGATAAAAATTACTAAAAGAAAGGTAATTAAAATGCAAAAAATAATGATTTCAAAGAAATACGAATCAAAGAAACTTCATGGTGCCTGTTTAAAAGTGCACTTCCAGAAGGTGTACAGCAGTTTACAGCTAAGCCACCCAGAAGGCTTACAGCAGTTTTCAGGTTAACATTATACTGTACCCTATTTCAGGTATAACCATATTTTACTCTCATGTATACTATGTATGCATATTGTACCATATTGTTGCCTGAGTATGTGTGCGAGACAATATAGGCTGTTTACTGTACAGTACAGAACTGTATTATACTAAATTTTCAATGTCTGGACTTTTTCACTCTCCGGACATGGCCCAGTCTGTATTAGCCCATAAAATCGAGGGCTGGCTGTATATATATATATATATATATATATATATATATATATATATATATATATATATATATATATATATATATATATATATATATACCACCAAGTACCAAATGATCAAACAATGGATAATGGGCCAAATAAAAATAGATATACGCTGGTAATGGTAATGCGAAATATTGCTCTAGATAAGACATAGTAAACATAGCCTCCTATTATTTTACAGTTCTCTCTCTCTCTCTCTCTCTCTCTCTCTCTCTCTCTCTCTCTCTCTTTCTCTTTCTCTCTCTTTCTCTCTCTCTCTCTCCCTCTTTCTCTTTTAAATAAGTTAGTGAAAAGAAAATACTCTCTCCTGCTTGGTTCAAAATAGATAAAGTACTGAAGTATTAGTTCTGTGTAAGCCACAATGATATACACACCATACTATCTAGCTCTGTGTGTGTGTGTGTGTGTCTGTGTGTGATGCGCAGTGTGCAGGCTAGCCACCCTTGGCTCTTCATATCTGATAGCATTACCAATGTCTTGTGAAGGAGTACTTGTTTCCATTATTTTGTTCGCTTTATTAATTTTTATACAAAATCAAGTTCTATACTACTAAATTATACCTTCCTCCTACCATACATGAGACTCAAACTCTAATATCTATGAGAGGAGTGCAATGTTGACTATATAAAATGAAAATTCATATTAGGAGGATAAAAATTACTACAAGAAATGTTATTAAAATAAATGATAATAATCTTCAAAGAAACTTTATGGTGCCTGTTTAAAAAAGTACGCTTCCAGAAGGCATACAACAGTTTACCGCTAAGCCACCCAGAAGGCGTACTGCAGTTTTTGGGTTAATATTATACTGTATTCTATTGCAGGTATAACCATATTTTACTCTCATGTTTGCTGTATATGCATATTGTACCATACTGTAGCCTATGAGTATGTGTGCGAGACAATATAGGTAGTTTACTGTACAGTGCAGAACTGTATTGTACTCAATTTTCAATGTCCGGACTTTTTTCACTCTGGACATGGCCCAGTCTGTATTAGTCCGAAGAAATGAGGGCCGACTGTATATATATATATATATATATATATATATATATATATATATATATATATATATATATATATATATATATATATATACTGGTAACTCAATTTACACAAGTGTTACATTCTTAAAGAGGCTGCGCATAACAAAAACAACAAAAATCAAACAATATATATATATATATATATATATATATATATATATATATATATATCTATATATATATCTATTGTGTAAATTGAGTTACTCAGAATGAGTTACTAAGAATGTAACACAAGTGTTACATTCTTAAAGAGGCTGCGCATAACAAAAACAACAAAAATCAAACAATATATATATATATATATATATATATATATATATATATATATATATATTGTTTGATTTTTGTTGTTTTTGTTATGCGCAGCCTCTTTAAGAATGTAACACTTGTGTAAATTGAGTTACCAGTAACATTAGCATTTCTATTAAGGGCCGGTTAGGCTAGGCCAGATAAGGTTTCTATAATCCCATAGAGACGGCCAACACTAACACAGGTATTGTTTGACAGAGAGCATTGTGGTGATTGGCTCTGTGTGCTGTGGGGATCCAGTGAGCTGGTCTGTGGGTAAGGTGGGGAGCAGCAGCAGCAGCAGTCACCGGCATGGGGTTCAGAACACATGCACAGTTTGTGGCTCGGACGGTGCTGGTGAAGAACAACAATGTTGATGAAGGCATGCGTGTCATCAACAGGTGAGGAGACCCTTGATATAAATGTGATGCCTTACTGTTTTGCTTATTGGGATTTAATGGAAAAGCATCTGCTGCAGATATGCAGCTCTTGAATTTAATTTGTTCTTAAATGCTGTTGAGAAACCCAAAATATTTTCCCCATAGGAATCAATGTGAAATAGATGAATCTGTTCCTCTGTCTTAACAACTAATTATAGACACTTCCTCAACCAATTTGGCTGCTGTACATTTTCATATCAGAAATGATTTATATAGAAAGGATGTATTGAATGAACTTAGAAATATGGAACTTATCAGAAGGTATTGTTTAGAGCATGCAGGTTATGTCTTTGTAATTTATCTTGTGAGGGAAGCCTTACAGGGACAGATTAGAGCAACCCACCTACAGACTGTCCTTACTTAATGATAGAGTTGGGTTCCAGACACCCTGTTGGTAAGCAGAAATCACCATTAAGTGAACCATCCCCTCTAACTACTTTTTATCTAAGGTAGTAGTGTTGGATTAGGTTGATGTCTAATATCAGTTAATATTTTAATCTTTTCATTTGTGATTATATTCTATACATTATTGCTTTCTTTCTGAAGAAAAAGATAGGTACCATATTTTACGGCTTATAAGACGCTGCACCGTGGAAGACGCACCCTAATATTTGAAAAAGATTTCTAAGAAAAAAGAGTGTGAGCAAACATTTTGTTTATGCTTCGAACATAGTGTGAGCAAGCATTTTATATATTTCGAGCATAGTAAAAGCAAATGTTTTATATGATTCGAATCAAGATCAAGAGTGGGAAGGCTGCCGCCTGCCGCTGCCAGTACCATAATAAACATAGCGGGCTACAGGGCAGAGGTTATGCTTAAGGCTAAACTTGTGGTTCAGCTCCAGGAAGGATTATGGTGTTGGAAATACTTGTAACAGCTAAGTACTGAGTTTACATCACATAAAAGATTCAATTAGATAGTACTTAATCTAACATCATAGCGTAATGACTCATCATAAAAATCAAGGTCAGTATCAGTCAAGTGTACAAGCTCCCTTAAGCCTGAGTGTTGCCTCACAATACAACATTCATCTTGGAAGACGCACTAGTATTTTTCAGGGTATTTGTTTTGGAAAAAAGTACGTCTTATAAGCTGTAAAATACGGTAAGTATTTTTTATTCTGAGAAAAAGTAAAGTAAATGGCAACACAGTATAGGGGAAGTGTGGGTAAGTTGAGCCATCGGATAAGTTGAGCAACAGCCTCCAGCGCTAACATGCGCTTATGCTCAGCACTGCCACAGCTAGTGAGGAAGCCTTGTTAGCTGGCCACTCACCTGCAGAAGTGATAACATGCCATGCGCTGTCTCTTCCGAGCAAGAGGTAAATATGAAGATTTCCGCCCTCAAAGTGATTTTGTTCATATTTCAATGTTGCCCTCTGTTGATGCACTTCTTACATGATTATTTATACGATGAGATTTTAGTTTGAAAGGGTACATATCTGCTGTTATTTGTACGAATTGCTGTTGATTTACCTCTGACTAACTCTGTGATATTGCCATGTTTTTCAGTATGGGTGCAGAGAGGGTAAGTTGAGCCTTCTAAGAAGGGTAAGTGGAACCCTGGCTCATCTTACCCTTCAGGGTAAGTTATCCAACACCCAAGGCTCAGGAGAGGAAACTGAACATGCCTAATCCAAGAAAGGGCAAGACCAAAGTCCTAACAAATACACCAATTCGAAACCAAATCGCAAGTGAAATTGCCCAGCAACAAACAAACAAAAGGGACAAAGAATCCCCAGGAAAAGACGAAAAGGCAAAAAAGTTGAGAAAGAGGAAGCTTTTTCAATCAAAGAAGGCACGTATGAACAATATGAATAGTAGTGAGGAGGAAGACAATATGGAAACAGATCTGGAATTGCAGGACACGGATTCTGATCCCGAGACAGATGAGGAAGTCATTGAAAGTGATTTTTGTAGTTGTCGAACTAAGGGAAAAGGGAGAAAGCTTCATTTTATTGCAAGGATAGACAATCTAGAAGAAGACGGACTCGTTGGAGTATTCCTGAAGAAAGTGCCAAGTAAGACTGATGGCCAAACACCAACGTTCACTCTCAACGAAGCTGACGAATCATCGTTTGTCCGCAAGGATATTGTTTGCAAACTGCCGACGCCTACACTTGTAGGAGGAAGCGCTAGACTAATGAATTATTTTACCTTTCCACATTGCAATTCGAAGAAGTGGGAATTGAAATGAAGTACATGAACACTCAATAGTGAATTTGTGAAGGCAATTATTGAAAGTGCTGTCATTGCAAAGGATATGACTTTTAGTTTTGCCAATGGCTGATTTTCTCCAACTCTTTTCCTCCGGATGCTGACGTCATCTTTAGGCTTCCACAGAGAAATCTGCCCTACCAATCTACCACTCATGTCAGATTTCTCCACGCAAACCTTAAGATGACATTAATATTTCAATATTGGAATTATTTTTAACATCAGCAATTGACAGCACATACTTATCATCAGTATATACAGTAATTCTCCTGTTTTAGTTTGTATTCAATGTTTTTGGTATATGTTCAGTTTCTGTTTCTGTTCTGTTTTGGTTTGTATTGAAATAAAAGGTTTGTAATCATCGGATAAATTATTGGCTCATCTTACCCTACAGTATGGCTCAACTTACCCAGAGGTAAGGTTAGTTGAGCCATTCAACACACATTTTTGAATCAGTAATTACAAAGACTTCGATCACAGATGAGTAGGAAATGTTCAGCGTCATTTATAGCCAAAATCTGAAACTATATTCTGTTAAAAGCTAATTCCTCTACCTGATTTTGTTCGCTTGTAGTAACCAACTATCTGAAAATTGGCTCAACTTACCCGCACTTCCCCTACAGTGGGGCTGGGGCTGCCTATAATAAGTTTTTTTACAGTGCAGTTTCCATCAAACACAGTGTTCACTATAACATTGAATTGATCTACCATGATTGAATTTTATTACAGTGCAGTGTCAGCATGGCAGTGGGTCGTGGGTAGGTGGAGTGGGACAGGGTGGGAGGGCTGTTGCTTGCATGCCAGTGCATGGTGATGCTGCATAACGTTCATTTAAGGGAAGGTCGGATGTTGTTATAGGTGATTTTGATTTCAAAATTAATTTATTTCTTTGAAGATTGTATGGCAATTTCCCCTTTCATGTAGAAGGTATTTCACCTAGGTTATGTTATCATTCCATGGATTTTATTATTTTAGTGAAAAAAATAAAATAAAAACTAGTAATTAAAAAAAAATCATTGTGCCAAAAATATTGGTTACATAAGAATATGCTTTAAGTAAAAATTAAAGATTATAGGTACATCAATAGTTTTTACAAGAGAAATCTCCCTTATTGATTCAATTTTTTTTATAATGATTTTTTATTTTTAGTTGAGTGCAGTTTTGTTAAAATAATGGGTAAAATAAACAATTATTTTTTTTATGAAACATTAGAGTTTATTCATCTTGTAAAACACAAAATACTCCTTTAGATCTATAATACAAAGCAAACTGGGAATAAATTGGTTGAAAACTAATGGAGATATGGCAAAAACAAGATAAAAAACAAGAACTTTTCAGGAGAGGACATTTAAACCCTACGCGCGTAGGCAGCCATTTAAAATCCTCCAGCAGCATAGTCCACCTTATCATTTCTCTCATATGCTATTTTCTTCTTCTCCAAGATCGACTCCCGTTTTTTGTCACCAATTTGGTAAAAATCCAGCATGTAGCTCTGAAGGACTTCAATATAGCGGTCTCCATTCATGGTGGCATTCTTGGGAAGGAAATAAATTCCTCCCCACCCCATTTCACCATTAAAAGAACCCCAAATCGTGACTGAAGGTGGATGTTTTGACAGTCAAAAGCAAGTACCGGGGCTCATGCAGGGGGGCCGCCTCAGCTTGCCACGCCTCACTGCACCACACTGAAATGTGGATTTGTCACTCCACATGACCCTTCTCCAGTCCTCAATAGCGAAATCCTTATATATCTTTGCAAATTTGAGGCAAGTACCACACATCTTGCGAATCAGTAGGGGTTTGGAGGTTGGAGAGCGGAGATGCAGATTCAGATCCTTCTGACAGCGGTGTTGGATGGTATGTTCTGCTACATTATCAAGGATGGAAGAGTAGGCTTGTTTGAGTTGTCTTGCTGTTATCTTGGGATTTTTCAAGACAGCTCTCTTAATCAAGTTGTCTGTCATAGGCGTAGTCTTCCTGGGACGCCCTGGGATTGACTTTTGTGTTGGAACATCATTTCAAGGAAGACCCTTGGCTAGTGAAATGAGACTGTAAACAGCTGTTTTCCCTTTCCCTGTCCCCCTACAAATTTCTTTCACTGACACGTTTTCTTCATGATAGGCAAGAATAAGTGCTTTTTCTTGATCAGTGAGGTTCTTGGGAGCCATCTTAGGTGTCTCCGTGGGGAAATGCAGGATAGGAGAAAAGGCTGAAATTTCTTCTTCTGGCAACTTTCAATCATTATTCGTCTGTGTCACAGTCTCAAGGAGTAATGGTGGGAAACAGGGTTGGGAGGGTTGCAAGTCATTGATATTAGTTGCCAAGTACTACTATAATGAGATCTGAGTCTGCCGCTTGCTTGAGCGAGCTCATATCATGGAGGGTAACTTGTGGGTCACACACCGTGCATTTTCCGCATACTTTTTGCGGGACTGTTTGGTATGTTTTTCCTCCCTGTACTATCTTATCTATGGTTTCTATGCACTTCATCTTTCCATTTATATACTTAGAGAAGAGTTTGGGTTCATTTCCACACTTCTCTACCACATCCTTTTCAAAAGCTATTTCTTCCTCTCTTCTTATCCTGACATACTCATTCCTTGCTTCATTGTATCTCTCTCTATTATTTTCATTCCTCTGTTCCTTAGTTTCGTCCAAATTCCATCTTTTGCTCGCTTTGCTTCTGCACATCTACCATTATACCATGTGTGTTTTCTATTCCTTATTTTGTATTTAGGTATAATATCTTTCCACACCTTCATGATACTTCTTGAGGAATATTTCATATTTCTTCTGTGCTGTTTTGCCATTCATAATTACTCTCCAATCTTTCCTTCCAAAAAATTTCCTCAAGTCTTCATAGTTGGCCCTCGCATAATTTAACCTTTCATTTTTATAATCCTCTTCTCTTCTTACTAATGCCCATTCTTGTAATTCCACTTCAATCAGTGCATGATCACTTCTTCCCACTGGGCTTAGGTACTTTATGATGGGTTGGAGTTCTGTTTTTTTTTTTTTTTTTTTTTTTTTTTTTTTTTTTTTTTTTTTTTTGTGAACACCAGGTCTAGCATTGATGGTTCATCCTCTCCTCTGAGCCTAGTGAACTTTGTGTGTGTGTGTGTGTGTGTGTGTGTCCACACCAGCACAAGCTGCGTTCTCTCCCATCTTATCCTCACTCCCCTGCTGTTGTTGTCGATTTAATGTTGCTCCTCTTCAACTGATCTCTAAGATAGTGATACTTCACAATACTATCTATCTAGTAGTAAATGTTAAGCACAGTGTGAAATTTGTTCCAAATGATTGCATTCTCTCAGCGACAGCTAGCCATGAGTCACGCAGGCCAGCTGATCCTAACCACCCCCTCACCTCCCCTATACCCTGCCACTCACCAAAAACATACATTGTCTCAGGGTACATGATTATTATTTTAGTCAACATTATTATAAGTTCTCTCTTTTTAATGGTGGTTTTATGGTCCAACTCTTTGTATGGTATTACACCACATCACCCTATTTATTTATTTTTTGTTTGTGATTAACTGTAATTTAGCTCACCCACTCTTCACTGTCTATTTGTAGAAGTTTTCTTTTGTAAAAAAAAAAAAAAAAAGAGGTTGATTGGAAGATAGAATCTTTTTTTATTTTTACTTGATATAAAGAAAATTCATTTTCAAGTTTTATAGGAAAAGGAATTTTTTGCAAATATAACAATTTTTTTCCATGTGATCTTTTTTTCAATTAATCATTTTCCTTTTACAGAATAATGTCAAAAGAAGGTTTATTTGAGCGGTACAGATTAACAAGATTCTATGAGAAGCCATATCAGGTGAGTAACAGTTTATTTTCATGTAACACAGTATTTCACCATAGATCTTCCACCTCTGGCTGAAGTGAATATCTCTTACATCTGTCAGCAATATATTCCAAAACTGTGGAGCTTGAAATGACTCTTAATCTCTCACTCAGTCAAGAATATTTTCTATTTTGAATCCATCTTTTTTTTTCTTTGTTATATTTGCTTTATGAGATATGGCTTACACTCATGAGCCACCACTATTAGTATATATATATATATATATATATATATATATATATATATATATATACAGTGGTACCTCTTGATTCAAACTTAATTCGTTCTTTTAGGCTGTTTGAATTGGGAAAATTTTAATTAGGAAGCAATTTTTACCATTGAAAATAATGTAAGAACATTTAATCCATTCCAGTTGATTTTAAGTAAAAAAAAAAAAAAAAAGTACTACACTCAATCCCAGCTCTTGCAAGAAATTGGTCCCTTAACATTGCCGCAATACCTAAGAATGCAATAGCCATTGTTAAGAAGTAATGGAAAAAAACAAAAGTCATCCTGACCCAATAGACTGGCAACATGATTTAACAAATTGGCACCTTGTTTTCTCCTCATCTCATCATAATTCATAGATATCCTTTGCATTTTGAGAGTACAAAGTAAACACAGACATGAAATGCATAAAAAATAAATAAATACAATAAATAAAAAAGGCATAACAAAAAACTTATTTACTTCGGTGTGAAACTCCCGAGTTCCGATGAAGACTAGACAAGCCTCCCCCCGGGTCCCCGCCTCCCTCCCATGCACTGAATACAGGAACAGATCCCATAGTATTCCTCCCTTCCCCCTCCCTCTGTCCTTATCATCTCCCATTCGATACGCAAACAGACCGAGTAGGCCGCCTCCCCTCCCCCCACCTCTCTCCCTCCTCCAGCCACTCACCATCCTCTCTCCCTCTTCCCGCCTCTCTCTCTCTCTCTCTCTCTCTCTCTCTCTCTCTCTCTCTCTCTCTCTCTCTCTCTCTCTCTCTCTCTCTCTCTTATCAACTAGAATATATTCTCATAACATCATTTCCAACAGGAATTATTTCAAGAAAAGTGTAAATTATTGTACAAAACTACAAATTATTGTATTATCATAGTTTGCGCAAATGACAAGGATGTTTAACAATTCATTCTTCATTGGTTGTTTAAAGTGTTCAATATATCTTTATTAGTAAACAAGTTTGCCAGTGACCCGAGAAGAAGCTGCTTTGAATGGGGTGGTAGGTAGGAGGTAATCAGGGTTGGGGGCCAGAGAAACCAAGGCAACTAGGGGCCAGAGTGACTTGAAAGCCATTCACGAGACAGGTGTTCACGGCGGAGAAATACAAAAAAGACCGGCTGACTGGGGAGAATGCACATTGGCCGCCACATGGTTTTTTTTTTTTTTTTTTTTTTTTTTTTTTCGAATTGAGAAGTGGCGTTCGAATTGGAGGTCAAAATTTGTCCACCAAATGTATTCGGATTGGGAAGTGTTCGAGTCAAAGGGTGTTCGAATCAAGAGGTACCAATATATATATATATATATATATATATATATATATATATATATATATATATATATATATATATATTATATATATATTCAAATATAAAAAGTGTTTTTGCACACTTACTTGTTTCATATGAGTTAGGAATAAAGCGAAGATTCTGTTCCCTAACTGCAGAACAATAAGTTAGACTCCCCTCCAAAACAAAATGGAGGGAGAGGGGTTTGAAGGAAAATGGGATGCCATCCCCTCTACCTCCCTACCCACACATCCCCAGTGCATATGCACACCACCCTCATTCCTTTCTGGGAAAAGGGATGCATGCCGAGGGGAGGAGGGGTGAGTATGAGTCATGTGAAACAGGTAAGTGTGCGAAAACATTTTTTATACAGTGAGTCCTCGGTATACATTAATTAATGCATATGTACCGCGAAGCTGCTCAAAGCTGGGGGTGAAGCCATGATCCGTGGGTTGCATGCTGTCTTGACTGCAGTATAGCATTCAAGTACGATTCCCCCTGACTGGAAGAAGGGGTTGGTCGTCCCTATCTGGAAGGGGAAAGGGGATCATCAAGACTGCAGCAACTACCGTGGAATAACGCTGCTCAGCATACCAGGCAAGGTGCTTGCCCATTTGCTGCTGACGCGGATCTGCACTCACCTGCTGAAGCATCAGAGACCTGAACTGACCGTATCCTAGCGCTTTGCGTACTGGTGGAGCACCGACGTGAGTTTCGACAGGGAATGCTTGCAGCCTATGTCGATCTCAAGAAGGCGTTTGACTCAGTGCATCAAGAGACACTCTGGGATCTTCTGCGTCTCCGTGGGATTCCAGCAAGGATTATTGGTATATTAACTGGCCTGTACTCAAGACTGTAAGTGCTGTGAATTGTGGAGGAGGCGTGTCCAGCTTCTTCCCTGTGAATACAGGTGTGAGGCAGGGCTGTGTGCTTGCTCCATCACTTTTCAACACATGCATGGATTGGTTACTAGGCAGAGTTGTGGAACAAAGTCATTGTGGAGCATCTGTCGGCAACACCAAGATTACAGATCTTGTTTTTGCTGATGATGCAGCAATCTTCGCTGAGTCACTGGAGGTTCTGGTAATGGCTCTAGAGGCCCTGCACGAGGAGGTGAAGCCCATGGAACTTACGGTTTCCGGGGCCAAGACCAAGGTCCAGGTGTTTGGAGGCGTGCTGGATGAAACAGTACAGTCTGTCCATGCGTGTGGCGAGGACATTGAGATCTTGAAAAACTTCACATACCTTGGCAGTGTAGTACATAACGATGGTGGGTCGAGCAGATTGGCCTGGCCCACGGCGTTATGGATTCGCTCAACACGAGTATTTGGCATTGTCGATACTTGTGCAGACGGACAAAGATTCGGATCTTCAAGTCGCTGGTGATCCCTGTCTTACTCTATGGTTGTGAGACATGGACACTGAACACCGACCTGAAGAGGCGAATTGATGTCTTTGGTACTAGATGCCTTCACAGGATCATGGGATACCGCTGGTATGACTTCCATGTCAAATCAACGATTGTTCAGTGAGACTGATTCAAAGCCTATTACTAGCATAGTCCGTCAGCGCCAATTGCGGCTATATGGGCATGTGGCGCGATACTCGGAAGCCGACCCTGCTTGTCGGGTTGTTTCCGTAAGGGACAACCCGAACTGGAGGAGGCCTAGGGGACGTCCACAGAACTCTTGGCTGCGGCAAGTCGATGCCTCCTGCTGGGAGTTACTCGGTATAGGAAGGGAGCCTCCATGGAGACTCGCGAGGCGTGACCGCCAGGAGTGGCGCCGTAGGGTAGGCGAGGCAATGCACCCCTCTGCGTATGCCCCCCATGATTGATTGATTGATTGATTGATACCGTATAAAGAGGACTTACTGTATTTGAAAAATTGTTTATCCCCCACACCTGTTTCATATGGCTTAGGAATAGATTCCCACATTGTAAGGAGGAGGGAGCATGCAAAGAAGTGCCATAACTGGAGATAACCGATCTATATACCATACAAATGCATATGTATCCAATATAAATATTAGCATATGTATCGTTAATTCAATAAAACTGAGACCTCAATACTCACATTGTAGAGAAGGACTTTAGGCGAGGGGCGCATGGCTAGGCTGTGGAAGCATACACTTTCCTCTCGTAACCCCACGATAACCAATGACAAAACATATCTTGGTAAAGGTAAGGAGCTTATGAAGACTCTACCTACAGGACAATATCTCCAGCAACTACTATTGGTCTGAATAGGAATGTATCCCCATTGGTCCTCTACTTCTCAGAGGTAATGGTTGGTGAAGACTGAAGAGGTTTTCCATGAGGCTGCTTCTAGAATTGAAGACACTGACTTATTTTGCCAAAGGTTAAGGGATGTGGTGTGCCTCTGATGTCATGAGCCCAAAACTGTAGTGGCCTAAGATGGACCTCCTCCAAGGACTGATGGACTTGCACAATTGTTTTTATCACAGAGACCTGTTTTTCATAAAAAAAAAACAACACTTCCACTGTTCCATCTTTTTTCCGCTGAGAACAAAAAATCCCCTCTTTAGTACTATGCCTGCCAAGGCAGTGCCCTGCGCAGCCAGGGCAAAGTGCTGGTGTACAGCTGTTGCCCTGGCAGTGCACTGCCTTAGTTTATTCTCGGCTTGTGACGGATTAACATTTACCACGCTTCTGTCCGCTTTTCTGTTTGTGTTTTCTTCGCTTCATCATGGAGGACGACCTTTCCATCCTCCAAGCTCCCTCAGAGCCTCGGACATCGGCTCAGAAAGGTGTTTTGAGCGATCATCTGGACTCTCCGCCTGTTGAGGTTTCGCTGGCATCTTTGCAGGCTTCAGTTAGGTCTTTTAAGTGGATCTGTTCAACTCTGGCCTGCACCAGGTTCTTAGGTAGCTTCCACCATAACCCTCATCAGTCTGTGTAAGGTGTAGAGAACTCTGCAACCCAGGCGTGAGAAAGTCTTTGCTGCCTTTAGATATCAGTGTAGTTTAAGGCGCAGGAGAGAAGCTAAGGCGAAACAGAGGTGTAAGGCAGTGCTATCTTCCCTCGGCAACCCGCCATCTTTTTTTTTTTTTTTTTTTTATGTAGAAAGGGAGGCGGCCAAGGGCAACAAAAATAAAACAAAATATCCCACTTTAGTGCCGGTCCCAGGAAAGTCAGGATTCATGTTCCAAAAGAATGGGATAAGTGTCTTGATACCTCTCTCTTGAAACAGTTCAAGTCATAGGCAGGTGGAAATATAGAGGCAGGCAGAGAGTTCCAGAGTTTACCAGAGAAAGGGATGAAAGACTGAGAATACTGGTTAACTCTTGCATTAGAGAGGTGGACAGAATAGGGGTGAGAGGAAGAAGCCAGTCTTGTGCAGCGAGGCCGCGGGAGCAGGGGAGGCACGCAGTTAGCGAGATCTGAAGAGCAGTTAGCATGAAAATAGCGGTAAAAGAGAGCAAGAGAGGCAACATTGCGGCGATGAGAAAGAGGCTGAAGACAGTCAGTCAGAGGAGAGGAGTTGATAAGACGAAAAGCTTTGATTCCACCCTGTTCAAAAGAGCTGTATGAGTGGAGCCTCCCCAAACATGTGAAGCATACTCCATACATGGGCGGATGAGTCCCCTGTATAGAGTTAGCAGTTGGGGAGGTGAGTAAAACTGGCGGAGACGGCTCAGAACACCTACCTTCATGGAAGCTGTTTTAGCTAGAGAGGAGATGTGAAGTTTCCAGTTTAGATTACTAGTAAAGGATAGACCAAGAATGTTTAGTGTAGGAGAAGGAGACAGTTGAGTGTCACTGAAGAAGAGGGGATAGTTATTTGGAAGGTTGTGTCGAGTTGATAGGTAGAGGAATTGAGTTTTTGAGGCATTGAACAACACTAGGTTTGCTTTGCCCCAATGAGAAATTTTAGAGAGATCAGAAGTTAGGCATTCTGAGGCTTCTCTGCGTGAGCTGTGTACATCCTGAAGGGTTGGTCGTGTATGGAAAGACGTGGAAAAGTGCAAGGTGGTATCATCAGCATAGGAGTAGATAGGGCAAGAAGTTTGGTTTAGAAGATAATTGATGAATAATAGGAAGAGAGTGGATGATAGGACAGACCCTTGAGGAACACCACTGTTGATAGATTTAGGGGAAGAACAGTGACCGTCTACCACAGCAGCAATAGAACGATCAGAAAGGAAACTTGAGATGAAGTTGCAGAGAGAAGGATAGAAGCCAAAGGAGGGTAGTTTGGAAATTAAAGCTTTGTGCCAGACTCTATCAAAAGCTTTTGATATGTCTAGGGCCACAGCAAAAGTTTCACCAAAATCTCTAAAAGAGGATGACCAAGACTCAGTAAGGAAAGCCAGAAGATCACCAGTAGAGCGGCCCTGGCGGAAGCCATACTGGCGGTCAGATAGAAGATTGTGAAATGATAGGTGTTTAAGAATCTTCTTGTTGAGAATAGATTAAAAAACTTTAGATAAGCAGGAGATTAAAGCAATGAGATGGTAGTTTGCAGGATTAGAACGGTCACCATTTTTAGGAACAGGCTGTATGTAGGCAAACTTTCAGCAAGAAGGAAAGGTAGATGTAGATAGACAGAGTTGAAAGAGTTTGACTAGGAAAGGTGTAAGCACAGAGGCACAGTTTCGGAGAACAATAGGAGGGACCCCATCAGGTCCATAAGCCTTCCAAGGGTTTAGGCCAGCGAGGGCATGGAAAACATCATTACGAAGGATTTTAATAGGTAGCATGAAGTAGTCAGAGGGGGGGAGGAGAAGGAGGAACAAGCCCGGAATCGTCCAAGGTAGAGTTATTAGCAAAGGTTTGAGCGAAAAGTTCAGCTTTAGAGATAGATGAGATGGCATTGGTGCCATCCGGTTGAACTAAAGGAGGGAAAGATGAAGAGGTAAAGTTGTTGGAGATGTTTTTGGCTAGATGCCAGAAGTCTCGAGGTGAGTTATATCTGGAAAGATTTTGACACTTTCTGTGAATGAAGGAATTTTTGGCAAGTTGAAGAACAGACTTGGCATGATTTCGGGCAGAAATATAAAGCGCATGAGACTCAGGTGATGGAAGGCTCAAGTACCTTTTGTGGGCCACCTCTCTATCATTGATAGCACGAGAGCAAGCTGTGTTAAACCAGGGTTTGGAAGGTTTAGGTCGAGAAAAAGAGAGGAATGTACACCTCCATGCCAGACAAAATCACCTCTGTTTTGCGCTCAGCACACAGAGACAGGTCTCTGTCACGGAAGCAGTAATCATTCCAGGGAAAATCAGCATAATACCTCCTCAGGTCTGCCCAACTAGCAGAGGCAAAATGCCAAAGGCACCACCGCTTTGAAGGATCCTGTGGAGGAATTGGAGAGATAGGACAAGATACAGATATGAGATTGTGATTGGAGGAACCCAACGGAGAAGAAAGTGTGACAGCATAAACAGAAGGATTAAAGGTTAGGAAAAGGTCAAGAATGTTGGGCGTATCTCCAAGACGATCAGGAATACGAGTAGGGTGTTGCACGAATTGCTCTAGGTCATGTAGGATAGCAAAGTTATAGGCAAGTTCACCAGGATGGTCAGTGAAAGGAGAGGAAAGCCAAAGCTGGTGGTGAACATTGAAGTCTCCGAGAATGGAGAGCTCCGCAAAAGGAAAGAGAGTCAGAATGTGCTCCACTTTGGAAGTTAGGTAGTCAAAGAATTTTCTATGGTCAGAGGAGTTAGGTGAGAGGTATACAGCACAGAAAAATTTAGTTAGAGAGTGACTTTGAAGTCGAAGCCAGATGGTAGAAAACTCAGAAGATTCAAGAGCATGGGCACAAGAGCAAGTTATGTCATTGCGGACATAGACGCAACATCCAGCTTTGGAACGAAAATGAGAATAGAGAAAGTAAGAGGGAACAGAAAAGGGGTTACTGTTAGTTGCCTCAAACACCTGTGTTTCAGTGAGGAAAAGAAGATGAGGTTTAGTGGAGGAGAGCTGGTGTTCTACAGATTGAAAATTAGATCGAAGACCGCGAATGTTGCAGAAGTTGATGGAGAAAAATGTGAGGGGGGTGTCAAGACACTTAGGGTCGATACCGAAAGAGCAGTCCGACCTGGGGACATTTATGGTCCTCTCCCCAGTGGGGGACTCCGAGGCTGGTGTAGGAGTCGGCATATTTAGTAATAATTTTGAGTGAAGGATGTGTGTGTAATTCGGTGCATGTAGTTTTGTGTGGAGGGAGAGGTTGTCTTTAGAGGGCAGGCTGTGACTACCCCCTTGAGTTATGAGACACAAAGGGAAACGTTCAGTGAGGTCACTACTGGTTTTGATGATAAGTTCACATCACCCCCTGTTCCAGTGCTTTAGACCTCACTGGGAGTAATTATCGTTTCGGCAGGTGTCTACTGCCTCCTCCATGAGCCCAGTGTCACCAGTGCCTTCAGTACCTTGCCGTCTGTTGGGTGATTCCGCCTACGGAGACCAGGGTCTCAATCCCTCATGTCTCCCCTGCTAAGTCTGATGTTCTCGGCTGCTCTGAGGTTTCTTTTCGGGACAATAGTGTGTTGTCCTGAGATGAGCTTTCTGCCGAGAATTCAGCATCCCAGCAGGACACTACTACTCCAGTTGCTATTGACCTTACTTTGTTTTTAGTCTTGGTAGGAGGAGGTACTTGCTTCTGTCAATAGTCTTTTGGCTGCTCAGTTAGGAGGTTTGAGTAATTCTGTGCCTTCCACCATTACTAACTCCCCCTCTTCCAGCTCTGCCCTTGATATCGGACCAAGTCCTGATGCAGTTCAGTTCCCTTCTCAGAGTCCTGATGCAAAACGGTGTGTGCAGTCACATCAAGTCAGGGGGCCAAGGGGGGCTGTCCAGGACTAGAAGTGCCTTCTAAGCATTTGCACCCATCAAAGGACAACACTAGAAGGGTCAAGAAGTCCCGCCCCACCCCAGTGGTGACCGGTAACCAGGCATTTCTCTCAGGACCGGTCGGTGGTGGGGACACAGGGGAGGTGGGACAGTGCAGTGAGCCTGGCCCTTCCCCCATGGCCTTGGGTGAAGGCCCGGCTGGGAGAGACACTCGGCCCCTTGCCATGTCTCCTTGCCCTCAGGGTGGCATGCTCACACCCTACCCACGAGCTGCCACCTCTGTCCATTGAGCTGATAGAGGGCCAGTGTCGCATGATCCCCCTATGGCCCAACAAACCTACTGCTTTGCACCGGTTAGTGGACAGTCCCTCTTCTGTGTTTGGGACTGTTTCTGTGTCTCGTGAGCAACTCACAGCCCCACCTCATGTTCCCGATCATTCTGGGACACACCACACACCTCACAGCGTCACTCTTGGTTCTTCTGCTGTGCCCCACCTTCCTGATTTGACTGTTAAACATGTCCTCAATTCTCCACGCCCTTCATGTTCTGGGGGGGCAGGACTCATTCGTCTCGGTGCCCTCTGGGCCTAACACGGCTCATCCTGACCCAGAGTTGCAGAACTGGACCCAGACAGGACCAAGGGGGGTGAGGGGCGTGAGCACCCGCTTCAAACTCCCTCCATTTACCATCGTATGATGGATTACATTACCTCACTATTTGAGGATGCTAAGGGTATGAAGATTCGACCTGAGGGTCTAGTTGCACTGGGTACCGATGCTACAGCTGAACGAGGGGGAATGATCCTTCTCGGTAGGGCACAACCTATCCAGTTCTTTGTGGATCAAGCCAACATGGAATACTTGAGGACGAATGAGAAGAATCCTTCCTCAGTTGGCTACCCTTCGGGCAGATTCGCAAAACTCTACAGCTTGGCAGGTCAAGAGGTGTACGGGAAGGCTGCTTTATTCAATCCCTCACTATACAATGCTTTGAAATCTGGTACCAGGCAGCCACGTGTGCTTTGTGAACACCCAGATGTTGCCAGGATGAAGAGGGTAGTCGCTAGATTACAAGAGGCTCTTAACTACTCTTATTGGTGTTTGGGAGCCTTACACCTTCTTGCATCTTGCAATCTCCTTTCACATCTCCTAGACTTGGAGGAACAGCTCTTCAAAGCTGTCTGTCCTCTCACAACCCACTTCATGGTCCCCAAAGTTTATGCCCCAGGATCAGTCAGCGGTCAAGTCCTTCAGTTGGAAATCCAGCAACTAAGGACAAGGGCGCCACAGAAGAGGCACTCCTACCCCAGGCTTTTATAGTCATTTGTTCGTGGTTACAAAAGCCTCGGGAGGGTTCAGACCCATCATCGACCTATCCGTCCTCAACGTTGTCACTACGAAGTTCAAGATGGAGACAGTCAGGACAGTCATGTCCGCTATTCGACAGGACAACTGGATGGTGTCTGGATCTGAAGGACTCCTACCTTTAGGTGTCCATCTATCCAGAAAGCCGGCGTTTTCTTTGCTTTCCGTGGGAGGGATGCCACTTACAGTTATGAGTCCTCTGCTTCAGCCTCTCTACCACTCCACAGGTCTTTACTTGGATAATGGCTCCCGTCTCTGTAGAATTCTATTGCCTAGGCTTCCGCATTTTCAGATACCTGGACGATTGGTTAGTCCTTGCTTCATCAACAGAGGAAGCATGAAAAGCCACAGCCTGTCTCGTTAACTTCTTTTCTCTTTTGGAGATTCACATAAATTGGGAGTTCTCCCTGACACCAGAACAAGACAAGACCTTCCTAGGGATGACTATTCAATCCCCTCTTTTGAAGGTTTTCCTAACTCTGGGGAGGATACAAAACCTCTAGGTCACCATCCACTCGTTCCTCAGTTGTCAGTCTCCACGGGCAAGGGACTGGATGAGACTTCTTAGGCACTTGTCCTCCCTCATTCATCTAGTTCCAGGATCAAGGAGGAGGATGTGTCTGCTTCAGATACAGCTGAACCAGCAGTGGGACATACGCTTGATGGCAGATGACCATCCCGTCAGCTGAGACCCCATTAGTCGCCGGGACCTGGAGTGGTGGCTGGAAGACCAGAACCTGGAGCAGGGTCAACCACACCAATTGGTTGGCTGTCTTGGATCTCTTTCTCTACATGGATGCCTCGAACATAGGATGGGGTGCCTCTCTTTTCAAGGACTCAGTGAGTGGCCTCTGAGACATCCAAGAGTGGTCTCTACACATCAATGTCTTAGAACTCAGGGCAATACACCTGGGGCTACATCACTTTGCCGAGATGTTGAGGGACTCTGTTGTGGCTGTTTTCTCTCAGACAACACCACAGCACTCACTTACCTCAGCAGGGAAGGAGGTAACCATTCTACACTACTCAACAAGGAGGCATGGGAGATTCTAGACTGGGCAGAGACTCATTCGGTGCAGATTTTGACTCAGTTTGTAAGGGGATCAGACAACGTGGTTGCAGACTGTCTGAGCAGACAGCATCAGGTCCTCTCCACAGAGTGGACACTGCACATGGACGTGGGTCGCCAGGTGTGGCGGGTATGGGGCTACCCAACAGTGGATCTCTTTGCCTCTTGCCTGAACTACAGGATCCTGAACTTTGTATCTCCATTTCAGGATCCCGAAGCGATTGCCACAGATGCTTTCTTTTACAATTGGGACTTCCCTCCACTTCTTCTCATCAGGAAGGTGCTCAACAAGCTTTGGGCCTCCAGGAACACACAACTCATTCTGATAGCTCCATTCTGGCCATAGAAGGAGTGGTTTCTGGGCCTGTTGCAGGCGTCAATAGAATCACCCCGACATCTTCCATTGTGAATGGACCCTCTGAAGCATCCACACTCCCACAGGTTCCACTTCGGTCTCCAAGGGCTTCAGCTGACAGGGTGGAGACTGTCCAGCAATACCTGAGATACAGAGGCTTCTCCTTTAGGGTTGCCCAGTTCTTGGGAAACGGCAAATGACCAGCCATTTCTCTAAACTATCAGCACAAATGGAAGAGGTATAGGAAATGGTGCAGGGACAATGGGCACACATCTCCAATCCCACGGTCCAGAAAGTTACTGATTTTCTTGTCCACCTGAGACAAATTTGTCATCTTTCAACTTCTGCGATTAAGGGCTACAAGGCCATGCTTAACAGCATTTTTGCAATCAGGGGATTAGACCTCAACAAGGACCAGGTGTTGAAGGATATTATCAGGTACTACTCTTCATAGCCCTGCAGTCCTGACAGGGACCTTAGTCCTTCTTGGAACTTGGACATGGTGCTTCGCTTTTTAACTATGGCTCCCTTTGAACCCTTTAGGCTCTACTCCACAAAAGACCTGACCAGGAAGACGCTTTTCTGCTTGCTCTAGCTACAGCGCAGAGGGTGGGGGAGATCCAAGCTTTCTCACACAGAACTAGCTGGCAGGAGCAGGATCTTCTGGTTTCTTATCTTCCTGAGTTGATTGCCAAAACTGATACAGAAGCCCACAGGACACCTCGGGAATTCCCGATTAATAGTCTTGCTACCATAGTTGGTGAGGAGGATGAGGAGAGACTCCTATGCCCTGTTAGGGCACTAAGTCACTACCTACACAGAACAGCTTCAGACACAAGGCCCAGATACCTTTTCCTTGCTGTTAAGTGTCCTTCCCAACCAATGTCAAAGACAGCAATTTCCTTCTTCCTCTGGGATACCATCAAATCAGCCCATGATGCAATCCTTGACTCTACCTGCCTCGTGATTAAGGTCTGAGCCCATGACATCCGTGGCATCGCTGCCTCCATGCTCTGTTACATCCATCTTGAGAGCAGCCCGCTGGAAGACACATTCAATTTTCACAGACCACTATCTCCGAGACATAGTAAGGAGAGAGGGAGATGTCTTTGCCTTGGGCCTGGTTGTCACAGCTGGACATATTGTAGACTGATGGCTGCTCTGGACCCACACCCCTCCGGGAGGAATGCTCAGCCTGCTTTCCCTGGAGTCACTTTACTTCAGACACACGCCAGTAGGCTGGTAGGGGTGGTCAGTAACCGGGTACGTGTGTCCTCAGATTCTCACTGTCAGGCAGAAGAATGAGCGCACTCACCACTGGTCACCTAGAGCTCTGTAATTCTTGAGACAAGAGGGTCATGGAGGACTACCATGCCTACCCTCTGCATTCAACCTCTTCCAAAGGTTGGTGTCTTAAAATGGACAGTTTTTCACCCTATATGCCTGCCAGGCCATGTTGACTCCTACCTCCTTAAATGTTGGAGACTGCTGTTTTTTGTATGAAAAACAGGTTTCTGTGATAAAAATGTAATTTTTAGAAATAAAATTAATTTCTTCACTTACCTGTTTTTCATACAAAAACAAATGCCCTCCCATCCTCCCCTCAATCTAGTTCAACAAGCACGAGAATAAACTGAGGCAGTGTGCTGCCGGGACAATGGCTGTACACCTGGACGTTACCCTGGCTGCGCAGGGCACTGCGCTGGCAGGCTTAGTACTAAAGTGGAGATTTTTTGTTCTTGGCGGAAATAAAGTGGAAAAGTGGAACTGCTATTTTTTGTATGAAAAACAGGTAAGTGAAGAAATTCATTTTATTTCTAAAAATTATATTTTCTGGAGCATTTAAGATAAGGCATTTTGTGACAAGGGTTTAGATCTTTGTGATGGAGAGACGAAGAGATTCATGGGCCTAGGAGAAACATTGTCCATACTCTGCTTTAGTATGTTTATGGATTTGACTGGGCAGAGAAGACTTTCCTCTTCATCTCGGCCCAAGAAAAAGGCGAGACTTAAGATGTGGACCTCAGGGGTTCAAAGGGGGGCAATGAGAGAGCCTTCAGAACCACATCAAGGTTCCATGATGGTGCCCTCACTACTCTTCTAGGAACCTGAGCTTCAAAAGCCTTAATTAGATTCCTAAGAATCTAATTAAGATATTTTGAAGACGTTTTGAAGAGGAAAGAGCAGGGAGAAGGTACGTCTGCTATAAGTCAAAAAAAAATTTACGCGACTATTTTCATGTAATTTCACGTTTGTAGGGGGACTATCGACATGCAGGAACACATATCCTATTATTACATGCTATAAGGGGTTCGGTATACAGTAATTTCAATTTGGGGTAAGGTTTTTAGGAATGCATATGTACCATATAACAAGGGCTTACTGTAGTGTGTTTTCCCTGAAAGGCTACAACTTGGCAGAATGTTTTGTGGCTATTATGGGTGTGTCACTGTGCGTCGTGATAATAATATCCATAAAAAACACACCATAAGGATTTAACTTGTGTTCAATGGGAAATGTGGGAAAAGACTGAATTGCTGTGGTAGCCGCATGGCGTGTTGATGCAATGATATAGTGCAAACAAAACACGAGTAGATACCGTATCTGTGAATTTTTCTTACCTCAAATAGAATCGAGGGTAGTAAATACCAAATACCATAACTGTGAATTTACCGGATAAAGAATTACCGTATAAGGAGGATTCACTGTATTGAACATTGCTTTGTAACCCTTGATGGACGAAACTGACATGTGGCAAGAGTCATGAAGGTAAAACTTCTGGCTGAAAGGGCATGAGACCGAATGACCAGACTTGTGACACCATCGGCGATATCTATTCCACTTGTGTTGATAGTTCACAGTGGTGGAATGTTTTCTAGATTCCACCACTGTCTTCAACACCTTTCTGGAATAATTCCAAAATTGGAACAGGTGCTTGATAGTCTCCTTCCTATTAGTTGAGCCATGTGGAGATTGTGGTGGAACCTGTGGAAATGTGGCTGACGAAGAACGTCTTTCCTCATGGGGAGTTTCCGTGAACTGTCGAAAGATAATTCCACTAGGTCTGGGAACCCCTCTCTCTGAGGCCAAAAGGAAACAATTAGAATGAGTTTGACATTCTTCGAGCTGCGGAGCTTGTTGATCATTTTCCTGATGCCATGGAAGAGGGAAAAAGCATAAAGCTCTACGTGGTCCCAGGGATAGAGAAAGGTATCCGTTGCCACTGCCAGCGGATATGGAAATGGTGAGATGAAATTTGGGAGCCTGTGATTGAGATGGGCGGCAAACAGACCCAGCGTTGGACAATCCCAGTGTCTCCACAGGCTGTTGTACACTTATTGGTGAAGTACCCACTCTGTAGAGGGGGTATGATTCTTCTTGCTCAGGGCATCTGCCAGAACATTGTTTGCTCCCCTCACGAGTTGTGTGAGAATCGTGACCGAGTTTTCCTCTGCCCACTGCAATGTCTTCTGGGCTTCTTGGTTGAGCAAGGCCGACCTCGTACCACCTGCCTTTTTTATATACGACACTGTCATGGTGTTGTCTAACAGAACCACAACTGACTTCCCTTGAAAAGCATCTGTGAATGCCTGCAGACCCAATCTGATTCCCCTCAGTTCAAGAAGGGTAATGTGTTCCTGTTGATCTTGTATAGACCAGATGCCCCTCACCTCTGCATCCAGCATGGATGCTCCCCAGCCTGACATTGATGCATCCATGTACAGGAACAGATTTGGGTTTGATGCCGCCAGAGACCAACCCTGAAGCAAGATCTTGGTGTCAGACCACCAACAGAGATCCTTTTGAACTTCTTGTGACAATGGAACCTGAGAGGATCTGTTGTCCTTCCTCCTGTCCTGTCTTGACAACTGAAATTGTAGACTTCTCATCCTGCACCGACCTCCTGGGACTAAGGGCCGTATGCAAGAACACTCGCCGTATCCCAACCGTCGTAGCACGGTATTCAAGAATCGCCCCACCGTCGTCTGCTACCACGGCTGGTACCATGGTCCATGCTCTACCCACAGAGTTGGATGTATTTCTCTTTACACCCTCATAGGGGAGTTTGTGACAAGTTAAGGAGTTACTGCCGTATACTAGGAATATATTTGTGTCATATTTATGCTGGAATATGATGTAGGAAGGATAATTCAAGTGATGTAAGTGGTGATGAGTCTCCATGGGTCTCCACAGTGTGATTCATCACTTACTTTTTTCCATTTTTTGTTTAATATAGTGCTTTAAGTGGATAACCAACGCTGCCAAAAGTGATATTTTAGTGGTAGAAGGGTAAAATGGTAACAATACAGGGAATCAGGTAAGTGTAACACATCACAGTGAAGCCAAACTGGCCACAGGGAGCGGTGGTATTCTTATTATCATGAGAGAAATACTAATGTTATTATTACTATTTCAATGATAAAAAAACATTTCATATGTAAATTAATCGCATTAGCCGTGTGCCTGTGCATAGCATTGATGCAGAAAGCAGACCAGCTATGGGCAACTGTGCTCATCCAAACACAATAGTTCTAGTGTTAGCCATATAAAAAAGTTGATATTAGAGAAAAAAATATGTTAATTTGTTAACAATTGTGCATTACATTCAACAAAAGAGATGAAAAAAGCATAGATAACATGGAACATTGATGTAAATCCAGCCACATTTTTTATAGTGAAGCTGTGCACCAGAAAATTTTATTAGATAAAGCTAACCATCAATTAAGTGTTGGGGATTTCAACCAAATGGTATTAAAATATTAATATCTTATCTTTCTGAAAAATTCTCATCAGTTAAGTGTAATAGTAATAAAAATTAGGTATTAGAACCAACATCCTGGATAACTGTTCTCATCTTTCTGCCATGCAAGTAGTCCTTCATCCACTCCAGTACAGATCCTCTTAATCCTCCCACATGTTCCAACTTCCACAGCAGTCTCCTATGAGGTACTCTATCAAAAGCCTTTTTTATGTCCAAATAAACTGTATCAACCCATCCATCTCTCTCTCTCTCTCTTCTATATCATCAATCACTCTTGTGTAAAAGCTCAGTAGATGTGTAATACATGATTCTGCTTTTCTGAATCCATATTGGTAATTTGATAGAACTTCATTTTCCTCCAAATATTGCACCCACCTTTCTTTGATCACAATCTGACAAATTTTTCCAACAGCACTCGTTAGTGACACTGGCCTATAGTTGAGAGGCTCTGTCTTTTTCCTCCTTTGTATATAGGAACTTTATTGGCTCTTTTCCACTCCTTTGGCACTGACCCTTCCATAAGTGAGGTGCTAATAATATCCCAGACAAGCTTCACAAGTTCCTCTTTACATTCTTTCAATATCCAATTTGATAACCCATCTGGCCCCATTGCTTTTATAATATCCAGCTTTTCCAATATTATTTTGATTTCTTTTTTCCCAACCTGTACTTCTTTTAATCTTGATACTCCCACCTCACCTCTAGGCTCAGGGAATTTTTCTTCCATACAGGATACTGTCTTAAAACTTTGGTTTATTATTTCACTCATTTCTTGTGCAGTTCTATATATTATCCCATCCTTTTTGAGCTCTTCTATTACTTCTCTATTTGTCATCTTGCCTTTAATCCGTAGAAGAGTTTTGGTTCATCCTTACACTTATTCACTATATCTTTTTCTAATTGAATCTCTTCCTCCCTTCTTATTCTAACATAGTCATTTCTTGCCTCCCTGTATTGTTCCCCATTACTTTCTGTATGTTGTTTCCTCCACCTCTTCCATGCTGCATCTCTTATCTTCTTTGCTCCTGCACACCTGGCATTATACCAGCTGTGCTTACTTTTCCTCACCCTGTACACTGGGACATACTTCTGAATACCTTCATTATATTTGTCCAAAAATGCTTCATATTTTTCCTGCACCATCTTTCCCTCCATTAATTTTTTCCACTCCATACCCTTGAAGAATTTCCTTAATTCATCAAAATTCGCCTTAACATAATTTAGTCTCACATTCTTGTGGTCCTCCTTTCAACCTTCAATCATTTCCTCATGGATTTCTATTTCCAAGACTACATGGTCACTTTTTCTTATGGGATTCTGGTACTTGATTGTTGGCCTTAACTTTGATCTTCTGGTAAATACTACTCCAAGATAGATGGTTCTTCTGCCCCTCTGCACCTGGTATGTTCTTTCACCCAATGCTCTAGTAAATTTTTCATTGCCAGATGAATCAGTTCTTAACTCCATGTCCCAGCACCACTGTAAACTTCCATTTCCTCCCAGTTAATGCTCTTACAATTGAAGTTTCATATGTATTACCAACCATATGATTAAGACAATGAATCACACCTCTTTGCATTTCTTTATGTTCCTCCTGTTTCCATGCTCTGGTCTTAGGTGGGACATATACTAGTACAACTTTTCTGTTTTCATTTCCTTTAATTTTAATTGTAATGCATATCACCTCAGCCATACCATTACCATATTGGACATCAACTACCTGTACATCCTCACACACCACCTTCAGTAAACCTCCTCCACCCTTGCCAACTCTATCACTCCTCCATATGTTGTATTCCTCTTCTTTAAAGCTTAACTGTATTTCTTCCCTCAATTTTGTTTCAGTCAAACACAATAGTTCAGGCTTCTTTTCTTTCAAATAATCCTTGACTTCCAACAAACTCGAGATCAATCCATCTGTATTTGTATATGCAGCCATTAGATTTCTCTCTTTCTCAAATCAAGTTCCTATATCTGCTTGTGTTTCTTGTGCTCTCTCCTCTTCTTCCTGAATGTACCATTTCTTTACTCTTGCATCCATCGCTCTCCAATAGTATTCCTCCTTCTCAGTCTCTGTTCTCTTCTCATTTTTTCCTTGGCTTCTCTCTCTCATCCTCATTCATGTCATGCTTTATCCAAACATTTTTATAATCTTCTCTTTCTGATAGCTTCCCTGTCCTCGGCAATATCTCCTTAGTTGCCACTTTAGATCTCCTCCTTACTTTTAATGGTCTCATCCCACCTTCCTTATATTTTCAAAGCCTGAACACTTCTATTTCCCATTCTAGAACCTGCCCATCATCCTGAACTGTTGTTACAATTTCTCTCACCTTTTCCCTCTTTTCCTTTTCTCTGGTAAACTTCACTGGATTTTTTTCTCCTTCAACCCATAAATGATTAAGGACTTCTCTATTGTGTCACAATTCAATCCCTCTTTCTCTTTAATAACCTGTAAAACTCTGTCCTTAGTCTTTTCCTGGATTTGCTTCTCCATCACTTTCTTTAAGGAGATTTGTTTTCTTTTTCCTGCTTCCACACACTTTTAAGTTCCTCAAATTTCAATTCCATAACTCCTCCTTCCTATCATCCAGCACCCTCATTCAACTTTACTCTCATATCGTGAATGGCATCCTCATAGTCCTTACATTTAGTTCTCAGAGCTTTATTTTCCTTTTTTGTTACACCTATCTCCATCTCACACTCTTCACGCTTTTTCTTTAAATCCCCATTTTCCTTGCTAAGCTGTTCCTGCATCTTGAACACATCATCCATCATCCATTTAAAAAATCTCACCTCCCTCTCCATTTTCTTCAGTCTTCCCTCATCAACTGGTTCTTCTCAAAACCCCCAAATTACTTTCATCAGAATCCATCCTTAACACCTCCCCCACATTTGTGGTGTGTGTGTGTGTGTAAATATATATATATATATATATATATATATATATATATATATATATATATATATATATATATATATATATATATATATATAATGGTACCTGTTGATTCAAACTTAATTCGTTCTTTATCGCTATTCGAATTGCGAAAATTCAAATTAGGAAGCAATTTTTACCATTGAAATTAATGCAAAAACATTTAATCCCTTCCAGTTGATTTTAAGTAAATAAAATTTTTAAAACTACACTCAACCCCAGCTACTGCAAGAAATTGGTCCCTTAACATCGCCACAATACCTAAGAAAGCAATAGCCATTTTTAAGAAGTAATAGGAAAAAACAAAATTGGTCCTGACCCACCAGAGTGGCAACATGATTTAACATATTGGCACCTTGTTTTCCCCTCATCTCATCATAATTCATAGATATCCTTTGCATTTTGAGAGTACAAAGTAAACACAGACATGAAATGCATAAAAAATAGATACAATTGATAAAACAAAAGGCATAACAAAAAACTTATTTACTTCGGTGTGAAACTCCCGAGTCCCGATGAAGACTAGACAAGCCTACCCCCGGGTCCCCTCCCCCCTCCCATGCACTGAATACAGAAACAGATCAAGTAGTATTCCTCGCTTCTCCCTCCCTCCGTCCTTATCCTCTCCCATTCGATATGCAAACAGACCGAGTAGTCCGCCTCCCCTCTCCCCACTCTCTCCCTTCTCCAGCCACTCACCATCCTCTCTCCCTCCTCCCCTCCTCTCTCTCTTTCTTATCAAGTAGAATATATTCTCACAACATCATTTCCAACAGGAATTATTTCAAGAAAAGTATAAATTATTGTACAAAACTGCAAATTATTGTATTATCGTAGTTTGCGCAAATGACAATGATATTTAACAATTCATTCTTCATTGGTTGTTTAAAGTGTTCAATATATCTTCATTAGTAGATAAGTTTGCCAGTGATCAGAGAAGAAGCTGCATTGAATGGGGTGGTAGGTAGGAGGTAATCAGGGTTGGGGGCCAGAGTGACTTGAAAGCCGTTCACAGCGAAGTACAAACAAGACCGGTCGACTGGCAGGAAGGTGCATCGGCCGCCACGTGTTTTCCTCTTTTTTTTTTTTTTTTTTTTTTTTTTTTTTTTTTTTTTTTTTTTTTTTTTTTTTTTTTGTTCGACTTGAGAAGCTGCGTTAGGATTGGAGGTCAAAATTTGTTCGCCAAATGTGTTCGGATTGGAAAGTGTTCGAGTCAAAGGGTGTTCGAATCAAGAGGTACCACTGTATATATATATATATATATATATATATATATATATATATATATACATATCTCAGCCCTCGTTACTTCGGACTAATACAGACTGGGCCATGTCCGGTGAATGAAAAAGTCCAGACATTGAAAATTGAGTACAATACAGTTCTGTACTGTACAGTAAGCAGCCTATATTGTCTCACAAACATACTCATAGGCTAGAATATGGTACAATATGCATATGCAGTATACATGAGAAAGTAAACTATGGTTATACCTGCAATAGGGTACAATATAATATTAACCCGAAAACTGCTGTACACCTGGGTGGCTTAGCGGTAAACTGCTGTATGCCTTCTGGAAGCACACTTTTTAAACAGGCACCATAAAGTTTCTTTGAAATTATTATTTTTTGTATTTTAACAACCTTTCTTTTAGTAATTTTTATCCTCCTAATATGAATTTGGTTATTCATATCATACTTATAAAGGGAAACAATGGAACTACTATATTTTTGTTTTATATAGTCGACATTGCGCTCCTCTCAGTTTAGTAGTATAGAAGTTGTTTTTGTATAAAAAAGAATGAAGCAAACAAGATTATGGGAACAAGTGCTCCTTCACTAGATGCTGTCAGACGTAAAGAGCCAAGGGTAGCTGGCCCGCACCGCACATCACACACACACACACACACACACACACACACACACACACACACACACACACACAGCTGTATAGTATGGTGTGTATATTACATATTGTGGCTTACACAGAACTAATATTTCGATACTTTATTTATTGTGAACCAAGCAGAAGGGAGTATTTTTGTTTCACTTATTTATTTAGAACAGAGAGAGAGAGAGAGTTATAGATTCACACATACCACACATGCACAGACCTACAGATGAACAAAGAAATGAAAAGGGAAATGGAAGTATTAAAAGAAGAAAATGAAAGGCTTAAGACACAGTGTGGTAGTTATGAACAGGCATTACAAGGATTGGTAGAAAAATTTCAAAGTAATGTAGAAAGGGAAGGAGCATCTGTTTCTGAAACTAAACTAGAGGAAATCAAAGATAGCTGGAAAAAGCAGCATGAGGAGGAAAAGATTAGCTTTGCGGAGGTGATAAGGAGGCAAGTTCAGGAAAACACAAAGTCAACAGTGATTCAAGTGATTAAGGAAAAGGATGAGTTGGTAAGGGACACAGTGGATAAAAAAAGATGCATGGTTATTTTTTGGCTGCAAGAAAAGAACCCTGTAAAATTTGTAAGA
>CM035187.1:8651271-8683617 GCA_020233015.1 Callinectes sapidus | reverse complement strand
CCATTAGTCGCCGGGACCTGGAGTGGTGGCTGGAAGACCAGAACCTGGAGCAGGGTCAACCACACCAATTGGTTGGCTGTCTTGGATCTCTTTCTCTACATGGATGCCTCGAACATAGGATGGGGTGCCTCTCTTTTCAAGGACTCAGTGAGTGGCCTCTGAGACATCCAAGAGTGGTCTCTACACATCAATGTCTTAGAACTCAGGGCAATACACCTGGGGCTACATCACTTTGCCGAGATGTTGAGGGACTCTGTTGTGGCTGTTTTCTCTCAGACAACACCACAGCACTCACTTACCTCAGCAGGGAAGGAGGTAACCATTCTACACTACTCAACAAGGAGGCATGGGAGATTCTAGACTGGGCAGAGACTCATTCGGTGCAGATTTTGACTCAGTTTGTAAGGGGATCAGACAACGTGGTTGCAGACTGTCTGAGCAGACAGCATCAGGTCCTCTCCACAGAGTGGACACTGCACATGGACGTGGGTCGCCAGGTGTGGCGGGTATGGGGCTACCCAACAGTGGATCTCTTTGCCTCTTGCCTGAACTACAGGATCCTGAACTTTGTATCTCCATTTCAGGATCCCGAAGCGATTGCCACAGATGCTTTCTTTTACAATTGGGACTTCCCTCCACTTCTTCTCATCAGGAAGGTGCTCAACAAGCTTTGGGCCTCCAGGAACACACAACTCATTCTGATAGCTCCATTCTGGCCATAGAAGGAGTGGTTTCTGGGCCTGTTGCAGGCGTCAATAGAATCACCCCGACATCTTCCATTGTGAATGGACCCTCTGAAGCATCCACACTCCCACAGGTTCCACTTCGGTCTCCAAGGGCTTCAGCTGACAGGGTGGAGACTGTCCAGCAATACCTGAGATACAGAGGCTTCTCCTTTAGGGTTGCCCAGTTCTTGGGAAACGGCAAATGACCAGCCATTTCTCTAAACTATCAGCACAAATGGAAGAGGTATAGGAAATGGTGCAGGGACAATGGGCACACATCTCCAATCCCACGGTCCAGAAAGTTACTGATTTTCTTGTCCACCTGAGACAAATTTGTCATCTTTCAACTTCTGCGATTAAGGGCTACAAGGCCATGCTTAACAGCATTTTTGCAATCAGGGGATTAGACCTCAACAAGGACCAGGTGTTGAAGGATATTATCAGGTACTACTCTTCATAGCCCTGCAGTCCTGACAGGGACCTTAGTCCTTCTTGGAACTTGGACATGGTGCTTCGCTTTTTAACTATGGCTCCCTTTGAACCCTTTAGGCTCTACTCCACAAAAGACCTGACCAGGAAGACGCTTTTCTGCTTGCTCTAGCTACAGCGCAGAGGGTGGGGGAGATCCAAGCTTTCTCACACAGAACTAGCTGGCAGGAGCAGGATCTTCTGGTTTCTTATCTTCCTGAGTTGATTGCCAAAACTGATACAGAAGCCCACAGGACACCTCGGGAATTCCCGATTAATAGTCTTGCTACCATAGTTGGTGAGGAGGATGAGGAGAGACTCCTATGCCCTGTTAGGGCACTAAGTCACTACCTACACAGAACAGCTTCAGACACAAGGCCCAGATACCTTTTCCTTGCTGTTAAGTGTCCTTCCCAACCAATGTCAAAGACAGCAATTTCCTTCTTCCTCTGGGATACCATCAAATCAGCCCATGATGCAATCCTTGACTCTACCTGCCTCGTGATTAAGGTCTGAGCCCATGACATCCGTGGCATCGCTGCCTCCATGCTCTGTTACATCCATCTTGAGAGCAGCCCGCTGGAAGACACATTCAATTTTCACAGACCACTATCTCCGAGACATAGTAAGGAGAGAGGGAGATGTCTTTGCCTTGGGCCTGGTTGTCACAGCTGGACATATTGTAGACTGATGGCTGCTCTGGACCCACACCCCTCCGGGAGGAATGCTCAGCCTGCTTTCCCTGGAGTCACTTTACTTCAGACACACGCCAGTAGGCTGGTAGGGGTGGTCAGTAACCGGGTACGTGTGTCCTCAGATTCTCACTGTCAGGCAGAAGAATGAGCGCACTCACCACTGGTCACCTAGAGCTCTGTAATTCTTGAGACAAGAGGGTCATGGAGGACTACCATGCCTACCCTCTGCATTCAACCTCTTCCAAAGGTTGGTGTCTTAAAATGGACAGTTTTTCACCCTATATGCCTGCCAGGCCATGTTGACTCCTACCTCCTTAAATGTTGGAGACTGCTGTTTTTTGTATGAAAAACAGGTTTCTGTGATAAAAATGTAATTTTTAGAAATAAAATTAATTTCTTCACTTACCTGTTTTTCATACAAAAACAAATGCCCTCCCATCCTCCCCTCAATCTAGTTCAACAAGCACGAGAATAAACTGAGGCAGTGTGCTGCCGGGACAATGGCTGTACACCTGGACGTTACCCTGGCTGCGCAGGGCACTGCGCTGGCAGGCTTAGTACTAAAGTGGAGATTTTTTGTTCTTGGCGGAAATAAAGTGGAAAAGTGGAACTGCTATTTTTTGTATGAAAAACAGGTAAGTGAAGAAATTCATTTTATTTCTAAAAATTATATTTTCTGGAGCATTTAAGATAAGGCATTTTGTGACAAGGGTTTAGATCTTTGTGATGGAGAGACGAAGAGATTCATGGGCCTAGGAGAAACATTGTCCATACTCTGCTTTAGTATGTTTATGGATTTGACTGGGCAGAGAAGACTTTCCTCTTCATCTCGGCCCAAGAAAAAGGCGAGACTTAAGATGTGGACCTCAGGGGTTCAAAGGGGGGCAATGAGAGAGCCTTCAGAACCACATCAAGGTTCCATGATGGTGCCCTCACTACTCTTCTAGGAACCTGAGCTTCAAAAGCCTTAATTAGATTCCTAAGAATCTAATTAAGATATTTTGAAGACGTTTTGAAGAGGAAAGAGCAGGGAGAAGGTACGTCTGCTATAAGTCAAAAAAAAATTTACGCGACTATTTTCATGTAATTTCACGTTTGTAGGGGGACTATCGACATGCAGGAACACATATCCTATTATTACATGCTATAAGGGGTTCGGTATACAGTAATTTCAATTTGGGGTAAGGTTTTTAGGAATGCATATGTACCATATAACAAGGGCTTACTGTAGTGTGTTTTCCCTGAAAGGCTACAACTTGGCAGAATGTTTTGTGGCTATTATGGGTGTGTCACTGTGCGTCGTGATAATAATATCCATAAAAAACACACCATAAGGATTTAACTTGTGTTCAATGGGAAATGTGGGAAAAGACTGAATTGCTGTGGTAGCCGCATGGCGTGTTGATGCAATGATATAGTGCAAACAAAACACGAGTAGATACCGTATCTGTGAATTTTTCTTACCTCAAATAGAATCGAGGGTAGTAAATACCAAATACCATAACTGTGAATTTACCGGATAAAGAATTACCGTATAAGGAGGATTCACTGTATTGAACATTGCTTTGTAACCCTTGATGGACGAAACTGACATGTGGCAAGAGTCATGAAGGTAAAACTTCTGGCTGAAAGGGCATGAGACCGAATGACCAGACTTGTGACACCATCGGCGATATCTATTCCACTTGTGTTGATAGTTCACAGTGGTGGAATGTTTTCTAGATTCCACCACTGTCTTCAACACCTTTCTGGAATAATTCCAAAATTGGAACAGGTGCTTGATAGTCTCCTTCCTATTAGTTGAGCCATGTGGAGATTGTGGTGGAACCTGTGGAAATGTGGCTGACGAAGAACGTCTTTCCTCATGGGGAGTTTCCGTGAACTGTCGAAAGATAATTCCACTAGGTCTGGGAACCACTCTCTCTGAGGCCAAAAGGAAACAATTAGAATGAGTTTGACATTCTTCGAGCTGCGGAGCTTGTTGATCATTTTCCTGATGCCATGGAAGAGGGAAAAAGCATAAAGCTCTACGTGGTCCCAGGGATAGAGAAAGGTATCCGTTGCCACTGCCAGCGGATATGGAAATGGTGAGATGAAATTTGGGAGCCTGTGATTGAGATGGGCGGCAAACAGACCCAGCGTTGGACAATCCCAGTGTCTCCACAGGCTGTTGTACACTTATTGGTGAAGTACCCACTCTGTAGAGGGGGTATGATTCTTCTTGCTCAGGGCATCTGCCAGAACATTGTTTGCTCCCCTCACGAGTTGTGTGAGAATCGTGACCGAGTTTTCCTCTGCCCACTGCAATGTCTTCTGGGCTTCTTGGTTGAGCAAGGCCGACCTCGTACCACCTGCCTTTTTTATATACGACACTGTCATGGTGTTGTCTAACAGAACCACAACTGACTTCCCTTGAAAAGCATCTGTGAATGCCTGCAGACCCAATCTGATTCCCCTCAGTTCAAGAAGGGTAATGTGTTCCTGTTGATCTTGTATAGACCAGATGCCCCTCACCTCTGCATCCAGCATGGATGCTCCCCAGCCTGACATTGATGCATCCATGTACAGGAACAGATTTGGGTTTGATGCCGCCAGAGACCAACCCTGAAGCAAGATCTTGGTGTCAGACCACCAACAGAGATCCTTTTGAACTTCTTGTGACAATGGAACCTGAGAGGATCTGTTGTCCTTCCTCCTGTCCTGTCTTGACAACTGAAATTGTAGACTTCTCATCCTGCACCGACCTCCTGGGACTAAGGGCCGTATGCAAGAACACTCGCCGTATCCCAACCGTCGTAGCACGGTATTCAAGAATCGCCCCACCGTCGTCTGCTACCACGGCTGGTACCATGGTCCATGCTCTACCCACAGAGTTGGATGTATTTCTCTTTACACCCTCATAGGGGAGTTTGTGACAAGTTAAGGAGTTACTGCCGTATACTAGGAATATATTTGTGTCATATTTATGCTGGAATATGATGTAGGAAGGATAATTCAAGTGATGTAAGTGGTGATGAGTCTCCATGGGTCTCCACAGTGTGATTCATCACTTACTTTTTTCCATTTTTTGTTTAATATAGTGCTTTAAGTGGATAACCAACGCTGCCAAAAGTGATATTTTAGTGGTAGAAGGGTAAAATGGTAACAATACAGGGAATCAGGTAAGTGTAACACATCACAGTGAAGCCAAACTGGCCACAGGGAGCGGTGGTATTCTTATTATCATGAGAGAAATACTAATGTTATTATTACTATTTCAATGATAAAAAAACATTTCATATGTAAATTAATCGCATTAGCCGTGTGCCTGTGCATAGCATTGATGCAGAAAGCAGACCAGCTATGGGCAACTGTGCTCATCCAAACACAATAGTTCTAGTGTTAGCCATATAAAAAAGTTGATATTAGAGAAAAAAATATGTTAATTTGTTAACAATTGTGCATTACATTCAACAAAAGAGATGAAAAAAGCATAGATAACATGGAACATTGATGTAAATCCAGCCACATTTTTTATAGTGAAGCTGTGCACCAGAAAATTTTATTAGATAAAGCTAACCATCAATTAAGTGTTGGGGATTTCAACCAAATGGTATTAAAATATTAATATCTTATCTTTCTGAAAAATTCTCATCAGTTAAGTGTAATAGTAATAAAAATTAGGTATTAGAACCAACATCCTGGATAACTGTTCTCATCTTTCTGCCATGCAAGTAGTCCTTCATCCACTCCAGTACAGATCCTCTTAATCCTCCCACATGTTCCAACTTCCACAGCAGTCTCCTATGAGGTACTCTATCAAAAGCCTTTTTTATGTCCAAATAAACTGTATCAACCCATCCATCTCTCTCTCTCTCTCTTCTATATCATCAATCACTCTTGTGTAAAAGCTCAGTAGATGTGTAATACATGATTCTGCTTTTCTGAATCCATATTGGTAATTTGATAGAACTTCATTTTCCTCCAAATATTGCACCCACCTTTCTTTGATCACAATCTGACAAATTTTTCCAACAGCACTCGTTAGTGACACTGGCCTATAGTTGAGAGGCTCTGTCTTTTTCCTCCTTTGTATATAGGAACTTTATTGGCTCTTTTCCACTCCTTTGGCACTGACCCTTCCATAAGTGAGGTGCTAATAATATCCCAGACAAGCTTCACAAGTTCCTCTTTACATTCTTTCAATATCCAATTTGATAACCCATCTGGCCCCATTGCTTTTATAATATCCAGCTTTTCCAATATTATTTTGATTTCTTTTTTCCCAACCTGTACTTCTTTTAATCTTGATACTCCCACCTCACCTCTAGGCTCAGGGAATTTTTCTTCCATACAGGATACTGTCTTAAAACTTTGGTTTATTATTTCACTCATTTCTTGTGCAGTTCTATATATTATCCCATCCTTTTTGAGCTCTTCTATTACTTCTCTATTTGTCATCTTGCCTTTAATCCGTAGAAGAGTTTTGGTTCATCCTTACACTTATTCACTATATCTTTTTCTAATTGAATCTCTTCCTCCCTTCTTATTCTAACATAGTCATTTCTTGCCTCCCTGTATTGTTCCCCATTACTTTCTGTATGTTGTTTCCTCCACCTCTTCCATGCTGCATCTCTTATCTTCTTTGCTCCTGCACACCTGGCATTATACCAGCTGTGCTTACTTTTCCTCACCCTGTACACTGGGACATACTTCTGAATACCTTCATTATATTTGTCCAAAAATGCTTCATATTTTTCCTGCACCATCTTTCCCTCCATTAATTTTTTCCACTCCATACCCTTGAAGAATTTCCTTAATTCATCAAAATTCGCCTTAACATAATTTAGTCTCACATTCTTGTGGTCCTCCTTTCAACCTTCAATCATTTCCTCATGGATTTCTATTTCCAAGACTACATGGTCACTTTTTCTTATGGGATTCTGGTACTTGATTGTTGGCCTTAACTTTGATCTTCTGGTAAATACTACTCCAAGATAGATGGTTCTTCTGCCCCTCTGCACCTGGTATGTTCTTTCACCCAATGCTCTAGTAAATTTTTCATTGCCAGATGAATCAGTTCTTAACTCCATGTCCCAGCACCACTGTAAACTTCCATTTCCTCCCAGTTAATGCTCTTACAATTGAAGTTTCATATGTATTACCAACCATATGATTAAGACAATGAATCACACCTCTTTGCATTTCTTTATGTTCCTCCTGTTTCCATGCTCTGGTCTTAGGTGGGACATATACTAGTACAACTTTTCTGTTTTCATTTCCTTTAATTTTAATTGTAATGCATATCACCTCAGCCATACCATTACCATATTGGACATCAACTACCTGTACATCCTCACACACCACCTTCAGTAAACCTCCTCCACCCTTGCCAACTCTATCACTCCTCCATATGTTGTATTCCTCTTCTTTAAAGCTTAACTGTATTTCTTCCCTCAATTTTGTTTCAGTCAAACACAATAGTTCAGGCTTCTTTTCTTTCAAATAATCCTTGACTTCCAACAAACTCGAGATCAATCCATCTGTATTTGTATATGCAGCCATTAGATTTCTCTCTTTCTCAAATCAAGTTCCTATATCTGCTTGTGTTTCTTGTGCTCTCTCCTCTTCTTCCTGAATGTACCATTTCTTTACTCTTGCATCCATCGCTCTCCAATAGTATTCCTCCTTCTCAGTCTCTGTTCTCTTCTCATTTTTTCCTTGGCTTCTCTCTCTCATCCTCATTCATGTCATGCTTTATCCAAACATTTTTATAATCTTCTCTTTCTGATAGCTTCCCTGTCCTCGGCAATATCTCCTTAGTTGCCACTTTAGATCTCCTCCTTACTTTTAATGGTCTCATCCCACCTTCCTTATATTTTCAAAGCCTGAACACTTCTATTTCCCATTCTAGAACCTGCCCATCATCCTGAACTGTTGTTACAATTTCTCTCACCTTTTCCCTCTTTTCCTTTTCTCTGGTAAACTTCACTGGATTTTTTTCTCCTTCAACCCATAAATGATTAAGGACTTCTCTATTGTGTCACAATTCAATCCCTCTTTCTCTTTAATAACCTGTAAAACTCTGTCCTTAGTCTTTTCCTGGATTTGCTTCTCCATCACTTTCTTTAAGGAGATTTGTTTTCTTTTTCCTGCTTCCACACACTTTTAAGTTCCTCAAATTTCAATTCCATAACTCCTCCTTCCTATCATCCAGCACCCTCATTCAACTTTACTCTCATATCGTGAATGGCATCCTCATAGTCCTTACATTTAGTTCTCAGAGCTTTATTTTCCTTTTTTGTTACACCTATCTCCATCTCACACTCTTCACGCTTTTTCTTTAAATCCCCATTTTCCTTGCTAAGCTGTTCCTGCATCTTGAACACATCATCCATCATCCATTTAAAAAATCTCACCTCCCTCTCCATTTTCTTCAGTCTTCCCTCATCAACTGGTTCTTCTCAAAACCCCCAAATTACTTTCATCAGAATCCATCCTTAACACCTCCCCCACATTTGTGGTGTGTGTGTGTGTGTAAATATATATATATATATATATATATATATATATATATATATATATATATATATATATATATATATATATATATATATATAATGGTACCTGTTGATTCAAACTTAATTCGTTCTTTATCGCTATTCGAATTGCGAAAATTCAAATTAGGAAGCAATTTTTACCATTGAAATTAATGCAAAAACATTTAATCCCTTCCAGTTGATTTTAAGTAAATAAAATTTTTAAAACTACACTCAACCCCAGCTACTGCAAGAAATTGGTCCCTTAACATCGCCACAATACCTAAGAAAGCAATAGCCATTTTTAAGAAGTAATAGGAAAAAACAAAATTGGTCCTGACCCACCAGAGTGGCAACATGATTTAACATATTGGCACCTTGTTTTCCCCTCATCTCATCATAATTCATAGATATCCTTTGCATTTTGAGAGTACAAAGTAAACACAGACATGAAATGCATAAAAAATAGATACAATTGATAAAACAAAAGGCATAACAAAAAACTTATTTACTTCGGTGTGAAACTCCCGAGTCCCGATGAAGACTAGACAAGCCTACCCCCGGGTCCCCTCCCCCCTCCCATGCACTGAATACAGAAACAGATCAAGTAGTATTCCTCGCTTCTCCCTCCCTCCGTCCTTATCCTCTCCCATTCGATATGCAAACAGACCGAGTAGTCCGCCTCCCCTCTCCCCACTCTCTCCCTTCTCCAGCCACTCACCATCCTCTCTCCCTCCTCCCCTCCTCTCTCTCTTTCTTATCAAGTAGAATATATTCTCACAACATCATTTCCAACAGGAATTATTTCAAGAAAAGTATAAATTATTGTACAAAACTGCAAATTATTGTATTATCGTAGTTTGCGCAAATGACAATGATATTTAACAATTCATTCTTCATTGGTTGTTTAAAGTGTTCAATATATCTTCATTAGTAGATAAGTTTGCCAGTGATCAGAGAAGAAGCTGCATTGAATGGGGTGGTAGGTAGGAGGTAATCAGGGTTGGGGGCCAGAGTGACTTGAAAGCCGTTCACAGCGAAGTACAAACAAGACCGGTCGACTGGCAGGAAGGTGCATCGGCCGCCACGTGTTTTCCTCTTTTTTTTTTTTTTTTTTTTTTTTTTTTTTTTTTTTTTTTTTTTTTTTTTTTTTTTTTGTTCGACTTGAGAAGCTGCGTTAGGATTGGAGGTCAAAATTTGTTCGCCAAATGTGTTCGGATTGGAAAGTGTTCGAGTCAAAGGGTGTTCGAATCAAGAGGTACCACTGTATATATATATATATATATATATATATATATATATATATATATACATATCTCAGCCCTCGTTACTTCGGACTAATACAGACTGGGCCATGTCCGGTGAATGAAAAAGTCCAGACATTGAAAATTGAGTACAATACAGTTCTGTACTGTACAGTAAGCATTATTGTCTCACAAACATACTCATAGGCTAGAATATGGTACAATATGCATATGCAGTATACATGAGAAAGTAAACTATGGTTATACCTGCAATAGGGTACAATATAATATTAACCCGAAAACTGCTGTACACCTGGGTGGCTTAGCGGTAAACTGCTGTATGCCTTCTGGAAGCACACTTTTTAAACAGGCACCATAAAGTTTCTTTGAAATTATTATTTTTTGTATTTTAACAACCTTTCTTTTAGTAATTTTTATCCTCCTAATATGAATTTGGTTATTCATATCATACTTATAAAGGGAAACAATGGAACTACTATATTTTTGTTTTATATAGTCGACATTGCGCTCCTCTCAGTTTAGTAGTATAGAAGTTGTTTTTGTATAAAAAAGAATGAAGCAAACAAGATTATGGGAACAAGTGCTCCTTCACTAGATGCTGTCAGACGTAAAGAGCCAAGGGTAGCTGGCCCGCACCGCACATCACACACACACACACACACACACACACACACACACACACACACACACACACACAGCTGTATAGTATGGTGTGTATATTACATATTGTGGCTTACACAGAACTAATATTTCGATACTTTATTTATTGTGAACCAAGCAGAAGGGAGTATTTTTGTTTCACTTATTTATTTAGAACAGAGAGAGAGAGAGAGTTATAGATTCACACATACCACACATGCACAGACCTACAGATGAACAAAGAAATGAAAAGGGAAATGGAAGTATTAAAAGAAGAAAATGAAAGGCTTAAGACACAGTGTGGTAGTTATGAACAGGCATTACAAGGATTGGTAGAAAAATTTCAAAGTAATGTAGAAAGGGAAGGAGCATCTGTTTCTGAAACTAAACTAGAGGAAATCAAAGATAGCTGGAAAAAGCAGCATGAGGAGGAAAAGATTAGCTTTGCGGAGGTGATAAGGAGGCAAGTTCAGGAAAACACAAAGTCAACAGTGATTCAAATGATTAAGGAAAAGGATGAGTTGGTAAGGGACGCAGTGGATAAAAAAAGATGCATGGTTGTTTTTGGGCTGCAAGAAAAGAACCCTGTAAAATTTGTAAGAGCAAGGGAAGAGAAGGAATTGGCAAAAGGAAATTATTAATTAAGATAGTCCAGGATAGGGAGCAGGGACTGGAAAAAGAGGTGGAAGAAGTACATAGGATTGGAAGATATAATGAAGGAGGAATAAGATCACTGATAGTGAAACTGAGATCGCAAACAACGGTAGAGGAAATCCTAGCGAGAACTGGGAAGCTGGCTAAAAATACAAAATACAAGAATATTTGGATAAAGAGATACATGAATATGGAAGAAAGGGAAAAAGAAAGGGATCTGAGAGATGAGGCTAAAGAAAAAAAACGAGAGGAGGACAGAGACCGAGAAGAAGAAATTTTATTGGAGGGTATTAGACATGAAGCTGAGAAAATGGTATATTTGGGAGACAATAGAAACACAGCAGTGGACAGTGGAAGCACAGGAGGAGAGAGAGTCTCTGCTTTGAGAGTTATGTATACACAAACATTGATGGGATACTATCAAGTGTGCTAGAGGTGAGACATTATTTAAAAGAAAGTAAACCAGATGTTCTGTGTCTGACTGAAACAAAATTGAAATAGGAAATTCACCTGAGCTTTAAGGAAGAGGGTTATAACAATTGGAGGAGAGATAGAAAAGGAAAAGGAGGAGGAGGAATAATGATTATGGTTAGAGAAGATTATATGTGGAAGAAGTGCAATATGGAGATGGTATGGCGGAGATCATAATTATAATAATCAGGAACTGGGGGAAGAGGCGGAGGATCATATTAACATATGTCCTACCAAAGACTAATGCGTGGAAACTAGAGGAACACAAAGAAATGCAAAAAGAGGTGTTGGAGTGCCTGGACAGTATGTTAAGAAAAGAGAATAAAATTCTACTAATGGGAGATTTCAATTGCAAGAATGGGAGGATGGGAGGAGATGGAAATAGATGGAAATGCAGATCCATGGAGTGAAGAAATGCTGCAATTAGCTATGGTTAACACATTGGAACAATGGGTGGAGGAACCTACAAGATACCAGGGACAGGAGATACCATCGTTACTAGACCTAGTGTTCTCAAAAAAGCCAGAGCCCCGACTGAACATAAAGTACTTGAGTCCAATGGGTAGAAGCGACCATGTGGTGCTCGAAATCAACTTGAAAGATTGGGAGATTTCAAAAGACGGGGAAGATCATAAAAATGGAAGGTTTAATTATGCAAAGGGAAATTTTACAGAATTAAGGAAATTTTGGGGGAGCATAAATTGGAAGGCACTCATGGAAGGTAAAACAGTACAAGAGAAATATGAAGCATTCTTGATAAAATACAATGAAGGTATACAGAGGTATGTACCATTATATAAAGTAGGGAAGAGCAAACAAGTTTGGTATAATGCCAGATGTGCAGAGGCTAAAAATATAAGGGATCAGGCTTGGAAGAAACTAAAGTAACAGAGAAATGAAATTCACAGAGACCAGTATAAGATATCAAGAAATGAATACATCAGAGTAAGAAGAGAAGAGGAGAGGGTGTTTGAAAAGGATGTAGTGGAAAAATGTGAAAAAGAACCCTAGCTATTTTATACATATAACAATGGCAAAATGACAAGCAAGGAGACCATTGACAAGTTAACAAAGGAAGGAAAGATATATCAAACAGCAGAAGAGATGGGTGAACTCATGAATGAGAGTTTCCAGTCTGTATTCAGTGTAGAAATGGACTTTACAGAGCCATACAGTGAAGTACAGCAGAGGGGGATGCAGGAAGTTTCAGTGCAAAGGCAAGAAATTGATAAATTATTAGAGAAGCTGGATGCCAGAAAAGCAATGGGACGTGATGGAGTGTCAAGTTGGACTTTAAAGGAATGTAGAGAACAATTGGTGGAACCAATTTGGAATGTGATTAACAGCTCGCTGAAAGAAGGAAAAGTACCAAGAGAGTGGAAAAGAGCTAACATAATACCAATATACAAGGGAGGAAAGAAGACTGAGCCACTTAACTATATCGACCAGTATCTCTAACTAGTGTTGTGAACAAGATGTGTGAAGTAATAATAAAGGAGCAGTGGGTGAAATATCTGGAAGAAAATAAAATTGTAACAAACAACCAATATGGCTTCAGGAAAGGAAGGTCATGTGTTACAAATCTAGTCAGTTTTTACACAAGAGTAATAGATGTTGTTGATAATAGAGATGGGTGGGTGGATGCTGTGTAATTGGACATCAAAAAGGCATTCGATAAAGTTCCACACAAAAGGCTACTGTGGAAATTAGAACATATAGGAGAACTGAAAGGGAAACTATTAAAATGGATGGGAGACTATCTAAAGGATAGAGAAATGAGGACAGTAATCAGAGACTACTATTCAAGCTGGAGTGGTGTCACAAGCGGAGTCTTACAAGGGTCGGTGTTAGCACCCATTATGTTCCAGATATACATAAATGACATGCAAGAAGGCTTAAACAGTTATATAAATCTGTTTGCGGATGATGCTAAATTGTTAAGAGTAATAAAGAGCCACACAGACTGTATGGAGCTACAGAGAGATATTGACAAGATACATGAGTGGAGCAAGAGATGGAAACTAGAATTTAATGCAAAGAAGTGTCATGTGATGGAAATAGGAAAGAGTAAGACCAGACCAACATGGGAGTATAAAATGGGAGAGGAAGTGATAATGAAGAACAGGGAGGAGAAGGACTTGGGAGTGATTGTACAGGATTCCCTGACCCCAGAACGACATATAAATAGGATATGTGGCTCGACACAGAATGTTAACGAATATCAGGGTGGCATTCCATTATATTGATAAAGATATGATGAAAAAAGTTATAGCCACCATGATACATCCCAGGTTAGAGTATGCAGCAGTTGTGTGGTCTCCACATAAAAAGAGAGATGTAACGAAGATAGAAAGGATTCAGAGGTTAGCCACAAAGATGGTACCAGAGCTGAAAGATTTAACATATGAGGAGAGCAAAGGAAATGGAACTGCCTACCTTACAAGCCAGACGAGAAAGAGGAGATCTAATAACGATGTATTAAATAGTGAACCGCATTGACAAGATTGACAAGCAGGATCTGGTGGTATTAAAGGAAGATGATGGTAGAAGGATGAGAGGGCATTCAAAGAGGATCAGAAAAAGACAGTGTTTGAGAGAACTCTGGATGTTTGGAATAGATTAAGTGAAGAGATTGTTACAGCAGCAAGTGTGCAGAAATTTAAGGAAATTTTGGATATATAGATATGGAGACAGGACAATATGAGCCCTGTATAATACAACAAGGTAAATACACAGAAACATGCACAGACTGAACATGGTTGTGTGTATTCACATGTGACATTGACAAAACTGCCATATGGTCGTCGTCATAGCAACGAGTCATCTGTGTGCATTCCCATCAACACCTCCGTCCCCACACCCCACTCTCCACAATGGCCCCAGATACTGCCAGATATCCATTTTATAGTGAAAAATGCTTAGAAATATGGTAGCTACAGTACATTTTGAGTTACAGAATTGTGAATTGAAATATTTGTGACACATCTCTATAACGTAATGTCATTTAAGGAAAGTCAATTTTTTCCTGATATTGCCGCACCACGGGAGCCCCTCTTAATCCCATAGCTGCAGTTTATGGGTTAATTGTGTCGTCTGCCGCAAGAGCTACCTGCCAGTCAAAGTTGTCACTTTCCGGATAAACACTGCCTGCATCGGACAATCCTCCGGACCATGGACATTGACTGAAAAAAAAAAAAATTTATATATATATATATATATATATATATATATATATATATATATATATATATATATATATATATATATACACATACAGTCAGCCCTCGTTTTTATGGACTACCACAGACTGGGCCATGTCCGGAAGGTGAAAAGGTTTGGACACTGAAAATTGAGTACAATACAGTTCTGTTCTCTACAATAAATAGCCTAAATTCTCTGGCACACATACTCATAGGCTACAATATGGTACAGTATGCATATACAGTATACATGAGAGTAAAATATGGTTATACCTGCAATAGGGTACAGTATAATATTAACCCAAAAACTGCTGTAAGCCTTCTGGGTGGCTTAGCGATAAATTGCTGTACGCCTTCTGGAAGTGCACTTTTTAAACAGGCACCATAAAGTTTCTTTTAAATTATTATTTTTTGTATTTTGATAACCTTTCTTATAGTAATTTTTATCCTCCTAATATGAATTTGGTTATTCATATCATATTTATAAAGGGAAACAATGGAACTACTATATTTTTATTTCATATAGTCAACATTGCACTCCTCTCATAGATATTAGAGTTTGAGACTCATGTACGGTAAGAGGAAGGTACAATTTAGTAGTATTGAAGTTGTTTTTGTATAAAAAAGAATGAAACGAACAAGATTATGGGAACAAGTGCTCCTTCACTAAATGCTGTCAAACGTGAAGAGCCAAGGGTAGCTGGCCCGCACCGCGCATCTCACACACACATACACACACTCAGCTTTATAGTATGGTGTGTATATTACGTATTGTGGCTTACACGGAACTAATATTTTGGTGTTTTATTTATTGTGAACCAAGCAGAAGAGTATTTTTGTTTCACTTATTTATTTAGAACAGAGAGAGAGAGAGAGAGTGTTATAGATTCTCTCTCTCTCACACACACACACACACACACACACACACACACATAGAAGCATGCACAGACTGAACATGGTTGTGTGTATTCACATGTGACATTGACAAAACTGCCATATGGTCGTCATCATGGCAATGAGTCGTCTATGTGTATTCCCACTGCCACCTCCCTCCCCACACCCTGCTCTACAAAATGGCCCCAGATACTGCCAGAAATCCATTTTTGTCATGAAAAATGCTTAGAAATATGGTAGCTACAGTACATTTTGAGTTACAGAATTGTGAATTGAAATATTTGTGACACATCTCTATAGCGTAGATATCATTTAAGGAAAGTCAATTTTTTCCTGATGTTGCCACACCATGGGAGCCCCTCTTAATCCCATAGCCACAGTTTATGGGTTAATAGTGTTGCCTGCGACATCTGCCGCAAGAGCTACCTGCTGGTCAAAGTTGTCACTCTCCGGACAAACACAGCCTGCATCGGACAATCCTCCGGTCCACGGACATTGACTGAAAATTTGAAAGTACGATTAATTGAGGTCAGTAAAAACGAGGGCTGACTGCATATATATATATATATATATATATATATATATAGATATATATATATATATATATATATATATATATATATATATATATATATATATATATGTGTGTGTGTGTGTGTGTGTGTGTGTGTGTGTGTGTGTGTATACAGTCAGCCCTCGTTTCTTCAGACTAATACAGACTGTGCCATGTCTGGAGAGTAAAAAAAGTCTGAACATTGAAAATTGAGTACAATATGATTATGTACTGTACAGTAAACAGCCTATATTGTCTCGCACACATACTCATAAGCTACAATATGGCACAATATGCATTTACAGTATACATGAGAATGTAAAATATGGTTATACCTGCAATAGGGTACAGTATAATATTAACCTAAAAACTGCTGTACGCCTTCGGGGTGGCTTAGCGGGAAACTGCTGTACTCCTTTTGGAAGCACACTTTTTAAACAGGCACCAAAAAGTTTCATTTTAATTATTTTTTTTTGTATTTTAACAACCTTTCTTTTAGTAATTTTTATCCTTCTAATATGAATTTGGTTATTCATATAATACTTATAAAGGGAAACAATGGAACTATATTTTTATTTTATATAGTCGATGTTGCGCTTCTCTCATAAATATTAGAGTTTGAGTCTCATGTATGGTAAGAGGAAGGTATAATTTAGTAGTATAGAAGTTGTTTTTGTAGAAAAAAAATAATGAAGCGAACAAGTGCTCCTTCACAAGACGTTGGTAACATCAGACGTGAAGAGGCAAGGGTGGCTGGCCCATACCATGCATCACACACACACACACACACACACACACACAGCTGTATAAGATGGTGTGTATGTTATTGTGGCTTACACGGAACTAATATTTAGGTACTTTATTTACTGTGAGCCAAGCAGAAGACAGTATTTTCATTTCAATTATTTATTTATTTATTTATTTATTGAGAGAGAGAGAGAGAGAGAGAGAGAGAGAGAGAGAGAGAGAGAGAGAGGTAATTTTGATAAATGGATGAAGGTAGATATAATTTGGTGGTTAAATCACAATTCAGAAGGAAACAGGAAGATTTTACAGAAAGGTACAGAGGTAGATTTGTATGCAGATGTTTCAAACTTAGGTTGGAGTGGCCTCCTTAATCGTCATCAAGTTAATGGGAGATAGTATTTAATAGAAACAGAATGGCACATCAATGCAAAAGAATTTAAAGCCATATTATTGACAATCCATTCCTTTACACAGCACAACAGAGGAAAACACGTAAGAGTGTTTTGCAATAACTCAACAGTAGTCCATTATGTGAATAAAATGGATGGCACAGAATCTGCACTGTGAAATGACATCTGCCTTGAAATTTGAGATTGGTGTAAATTGAATGATTTCTGGAATACATGTTCCCGTGTATCAGGTAAAGTTAATCTCCTGGCGAATGCTGCATCTCGTAAGTTCAATGATATCCATGAATGGAAGTTAAATGAGGACATTTTCAAAGAGCTTTGTGAGGAATTTGGAGTCCCTAGCATAGATTTATTTGCTTCCAGATTAAATAAGCAGATGCCTTGTTTTTGTTCATGGAAACCTAATCTGAAGGCTGAACACTGATGCTTTTCTGTTGATTTGTTGACCAGTTTGAATTGATTTATGCTTTCTTCCCTTTCGCTCTGATTGCTTGATGCCTTCAGAAAATACAAGCAGTAATGGCAAATGGGTGGTTGATTGTGTCATTATGGGGATCCCAACTATGGATTTGGACTCTGCTCACGTTCCTTGTCAAGGAACCGTGCCTGATACCAAGAGACATTTCAAACTGCAGAGATTTGGGCTATGATTCTGGTAATACTGGGAGAGGAGCTTTGTCCTCGCTGAAGTTAGTTTTGGAAGGATGCAGAGCAGGAAACCAAATTCTTGTTAACAGTTTTTTGAAAGGTGTTTTCACCTTGAGGTCATTAGCACTAGGGGTGTGCAAAAAAATTGATTCACATAAGAATCGCGATTCTCATTTACTACGATTCAAAATCAATTTGAAATGTTCCAAAATCTAGTTTATTTATTTTTTTTATTTTTTTTATCTGCTGGCTGTAGGCTTTTATTTTGAAACGACGCGGGAGTCGGGATGCAATGGAGAAGGAAAGAGAAATTCAACCGGCCCGTCCTCGTTGAAGGCAAAGATTTGGACTCATTTTGGTTTTTACCAAAAGCATCCTGTACACACCTCTAGATTGAAGCAGAAATCATGAATCAAATTGTTTTGGATCGAATCGTAGCCCCCCAAATCGGAATCGAATCGAATTGTGAGATAGTAGAAGATTCCCACCCCTAATTAGCACCCAGGGATGTGGAAACTTGGGACATTCAGTTGGTGCTGCAGCAGTAGCAGAATTTGGAACCATTATGCTTGCTTTCTCTTACGGAAATTGCTTTAAAACTAGTGATGCTAATGGCATTCACACAAGCTTTTAAAGTACTAACTTTGGGGGACATTAATATCAGGAAGTATTCTATATTCTATTTGTTATGTGGAAACTTCAAACACGGTAACCTAACCTAACCTAATCGATTTTGAATCGAATCGTAGCCCCCAAAATCGGAATCGAATCGAATTGTGAGATAGTAGAAGATTCCCATCCCTAATTAGCACCCAGGGATGTGGAAACTTGGGACATTCAATTGGTGCTGCAACAGTAGCAGAATTTGGAACCATTATGCTTGCTTTCTCTTACGGAAATTACTTTAAAACTAGTGATGCTAATGGCATTCACACAAGCTTTTAAAGTACTAACTTTGGGGGACATTAATATCAGGAAGTATTCTATATTCTATTTGTTATGTGGAAACTTCAAACACGGTAGGCCAAAATTCAATGTAGGAGTTGTGACTTTTAAAGTTTACAATAAATATAGCAGTTTGTGTGCGTGAAATGCTGAAAACGTATCTTCCAAGAACTGAAAAATTCAGAATTGTTGAGAATCAGTATGAGAAGTTACTCATTCGGCTGGCAGTGTTAGACCTGCTGTAGCATCAAAAGACAAGGCCATGGCTGTACCAATCACACATCATGGCAAAGGCTGGGTGGTCAAGAGAAACTACCTTTGCCAAATATTATGATAAAGAAATTGTTTCAGAATGCAACATATTTCAAGAAGCTGTTCTAGTATAATGATTACACAGATGAGCGTTGTCCTTATTGTTTCTAAAATTTATTCATTATACTGAAGTTTAGCTTTTGGTTGTATTTATCATTTTGTTGACATACATACATACTTAATAGTATAGTGGGTGGTTTGTGGATTGTGATAAGTCACTATTATCATCATATTCAGACGATGCTGAGATTTCTAAGCCTCATAAGGCAAAAAATGAAAGTGTCAGAATTTTCTGACTCTGGGAAAAGGTGAATGCCAATGTGAGGGGAAATAGCTATCTCTGAGCTTGATAATGGTGATGACAATAATGACAGTGAAGTTGATGGAGGTGATGGTTACAATGATGTACAGATGATTGATAGTGTAAAATTGTTTTTTTGGGGGGCAATTTTCAAAATGAAAACTAAGCAACTTCCGGGTACCTGTGACCCATATATGGGTTTTTAAATCTTGTTTTCTTCAATGCTGTATGGGTTAATATATACTTGGTCACATTCAACAAAGTTTTAGAAATAAGAGTATTAGTAGCCTCATTATTAAGGCCAATAGTACTAAATAGCACTACTTTAGGATAGGACTAAAATGTCTTAGGCTATCCTAAATTGAGTTGTTAAGTTTATATGAGAAAATGATAAAGTTGAAAATAGATCATTTGTTTTCTACTGAATGAAGATGTTTTGTTGTTTGGAAAGAGGCTAATTTTGAGCTCTCTTTTGCAGACTCGACGACGTATCAACTATGAGAAGGCCAAAGCAATATACAATGAAGACATGAACCGCAAGATCCAATTTGTCATGAGAAAGAACCGTCATGATCCATGGGTAGGGTGTGCATGAAGGGTCCACCGCTGCTGAGGCCATCTACACTGTCATCTTGGTCTGCTTCCATTTAAGGGCCATTTTGTGAAACACATGTGGTGCACCCCTGTTACCTTCAAAAGGCTGTAGTTGAATTGACACAAGTTTTAATGGTGTTTTTATTGCTCTAGTGACAGATCACTATTTGTAAATAGCAAAAGTCCTGTATTTTCGCATCCAACATTTCAGTACTTTTGCAAAATGGTCCTGTTCTTAATGTCCTAATTTTTTTGGCTGATTTCCCTAAGGCATGAACACATGAATAGTTTGAAAATAACACTGAAGCAATGTGATTATCTTCTGTTTTTTCTAGGTCTTGTGGATATGGTGTGAGCAGTGGATTTGAGAATGTTTGTGGTATAAACTTAAAATATGACCAAAATACTAGACTGTGGACGACATGAAAAGAATATTAGTGTTCCAAAATGCAACAAGCATCAAGTGCAAATGTATTAAAAAGATTTTTGTGTTTAGATTACCTTGTTTGTCTTTCCACTGTCTTTGAATGAAAATTTGCGAGTGGTCAAGGAGCAGATTGACCTACGGATTATTTTAAATTGTGACAAAGTCTGCTGCTTCAGAAGATGAAAGATGTAAGTGAGGAGGAAAAAAAAAGGAGCCAGAAAAAGTTTTGTGGGAGAAAACTTGAATAAAATCTCAATTTGCTTAAGCCAAATTAGTTTGTTTTCTTGGACATGCCTTGAAAGCTTTGTGATTTCTATTTAGTATATGCCTTGGATATGCTAGTTGACTTGTGGTTTTTTCAACTAAGTAAATAGATAGCCTGTGTTCTCATTTATTCATTGTTAATATATTATATCTGCTTCACTTATTCATTTTTGTAAATGTCAAAAGACAGGACTTTTATTGTATTAATGGGAACACCCTTGAGACATGTGGCCTTTGAAAATAGCTATAGTGAGAGAGCAGATCATTTCTTCATATAGGCTGAAGCTGTAGGGAAATATATTTGATGAAGCCAAATACTAAGGTAGATAAAGTTTATGAATTGGGTTAGTTGAAAAGGAGAAATAAATAAAATGTACTTTCAATGACTATGAAGTTTTTATTATAAAATTCACTGGAACTCTAGGTATATGTTACCACATTAAATTTCCTATAAAGCTGCAGTCAACACTACTACATGCATTACATAATTTAGTCTACTTTGAATTTGTAGACAAATTCTCTCCATTGATTCTCTTTGCTAGTCTTGTTGGGAGGTGAGAGCTGCCCTGTAAACATTTCAGAAAGCTTACTTTTGCTTAATTTCTACTCTATGTAAATAATTGGGGGGTTCTTAGAAGTGTTTTCTTTTCTTACTTTATACTGAATTTATGGGTAAGATGAGCATTACTCATAGTACAACACAATGATTTAAGTAAAGTAATTTCTTTATATTCATAAACTTTGCTCTTATGTTCTTGTTTTTTTTGAGAGGAGAGCAAGAATATATCATATGGGAGAGAGAGAGAGACCACACACCTTTTTGAGCACTTATCAATTCCCCTTTGCATCATAAGTCTTTGCTTGGTCATTAAGATTGACATAATATCTTAGTTAACCTAGACCCCCTTCTGTTACCAATCTACGTAGATGGTATATTCAATGTTTTCTACTTTTGTTTGAATTTTTTAATCATATTTACATCATGTGGTTTCTTTCTGTATAATAGGGATGTCAATATACATGCGACCAGTAGCATATTGTGGCTAAGATTGGTGGAGTGCTGCTTCAGAATAGTTTGACATTGTTTTAATATTGTAAAAGGAAAATAAATGTATAAAAAGAAAATCTACTCTGAGTCTTGTATTTTTTAAATTAGGAGATGGCTACTGACATTAAATGTAAAGATTACATAATGCACAAGTAAAAAGAGAGTTAAAAGAAAACAGACTTATTGTGTTGAATATTATCGATAATATTGGGCAGAAATAGGGGGCGCTGCAGTTCCGCAGAACCTATACACTAGCTACCTCTGCATGTTACAGCTATAGATGATGCAGACTTATGCCAAGCTAAAGGCTTGAAAAGCTTGTAATTGTCAGGGTTCTGCAATATTTGCTATGTTATTACTTGTCACTCATTGTGCTTTGTTACCTCTAGAGATTTTTCTATTTTTAGCCCTTGTACTGTCACTACAGTCTGTTTCACCAGTTCTCAGTGTATAATGTGTGGTGTGTAGTTTAGGGCATTGACAGTGGTTTGTTTGTTCATGTGGGTATTGTGAAGATGGGGAGATGTGTTTGTGTTCATATGTGTGTATAAAGATGATTGTTTCAGAGGAGTTCACACACCACAAGACACATGCTATAGTCACTTCATAACACTCTTTATTTACATGCCATCAGTAACTATATGATTTATTATCACTTGTGACATCCTCATTAACACTAACATCATAATATCATACTGTTTGTTGGACCTCATATGCAAAAACCTCCTTAGATATGAGTGAGAAGTGTTAACTGCACCTTAGTAAAAGTATAGTACTGTACTATTATGAAGTGCAGTACTCCTTATTTTTTGGCCATGAAATGGGTGAAATGGATTATTCATAAGTGATACAAGGTAAGGAACAGTCTCATTATGAAGGGGAAGGGGTAAACTAGTGTAAGTTATGCTGTGGATGCATGGCATCTGTGGTGTCTGTGGGTTACTAGGATGTATTACAATAGAGCACAAGACATTTTCCTTTCCATCAGGTAGTGATGGGGTTGTGAGAATATGTGGTATTTTTCTGGATCAAGCCATATGGGATTGCCAGCCTGATAATTTTCAAAGGGGATCTCTCACTTAACTTCCACAAATATTGGTTTATGAGTATTAAGTGATTTTATTATTTCTTTATGTATATTATGAAGCAACAGAAAGCAGAGGTCCTATGGTTGTATGGTAGAGCATATAATACAGTAGTGTATCAGTGATAGTGAAGGTTGAAAGAGTGCTATCATGATATTTTAAAACATTAAGTACGGCAATGGTGATGGGCCAGGGTTCAGAGAGCCATTACATAGGCCAATTCTATTCTTACAAATCTAAATTATACTGACAGCAGCAGATTATGGTTCATAAAAACCAGAATGCTTCCTGGAAGTTGGCTAAATCAATATCTGCAGTGTGTGCTTTTGTCACTCATAAAGACAAATATTAGGGTTAAGCATTGATAATGAAAATCTTTGAAAAGACCATCAAGAACTGATAGGTGAAATACCTGGAAGACCAGTGATAACAGGGGGAATTTGAATTCAGAAAAGGAAGATCTCTTGTAATAAATTTGATAAGCTTCTTATGAGCAATGTATATAGGGAGGGAAAGAGATGGATGGGCTGAGTACATATATTTGGACATATAAGAAAAATGTTTTTCATAAAGTACCTCATCAAAGAGTAATATGAAAATGGAAAATATAGAAGGATCAATATTGAAATGGAGAACTGGCTTTTTGTCAGACAGAAACAAGGCCAGAAGTCAGAGGCAATAAGTTAAAATGAAAAGTAGGTTTAATTGGAGCTCCATAAGGCTTGGTACTACCACTAGTTATGTATGTTGGCAATATAGTTGGGTTACCTGTAGCAAGGTTAATTGGTTCTGGGTAAACACCAGTAAAAACCACTTTATAGGAAGTAAACTCTCAACACATATTATTCTAATTTGTTTTGGCAAATTCTCCAAAATCTACTTTTGTCATTTTTTCCCTTCTTTTTCCTAATTTTACTTCAGCAAATCACTTCTCTGCTAGAGGGCGCATTCCCATGAGATACACTTTGCCGCCACACACCGCGAGCTGCTGAGTTGTTTGCACGCTGACAAGACATATTATCTGGGGAAGAGCTACCACAGACGTCGCATGAAGTTGTGGCAGCGTTGCAGCAGAAAGGTGGAGAAACGCCAGTGACATGGAGAAGCATCAACGAAGTGGAGAGGCTCAGACAGCAAGGTGGAGGAAGACGCTGCAATGGGGATGGGTGGGCGCTCGTGAGGGGACAGCAGAGAATGAGCGTAGGTGAGCCGCCTGTGTCTCGCCCCCTCAGACTGAGGAAAAGACTTGTGGTGGAGGAACTACAGGTGAAAAGTGAGTATGAAAGTCGAGGACAACTATTTTATAGGAGGAGGGTAGTGTTGCGGCGGCGCCTAGTGTGAAGATAGCGGTGGTAATGCTGTCAGAGATTGGTAACGCTAACTTCGGTGTAGGAGTGATAAAGATGGCCGGAGTTTGCGGCCAGAGAACACCGACCGCTCCCACTCCTGCTCAGAGACATAGCAACTAGAAAGCCTCGCTTTGAGAAGACATCTTCCTCTCCAGCTCTCCCTGAAAATGCAATCCTGCCCTGATTGTGTTGTCTTGTTGAGTACTGTGTGCCAGTAAAGTAAGGAAGTTGTGCCGTGCCTTTAACTTCATTCCTGCCTCACTGGATAAGTCTGGGGTCTGTTACCTCGCTCCCCTTCGCTATCCATGAATCTTCACCAAGAAGTGTGTCTGTGTCTGCTGCCGACCCGTCCTGTGCTGTCCTGTGGGATGGCGCTGTGGTAAGAGTGTTCTTTTGTCAGCCGTGGAACCTGTGGAAAGCTGGAAGCTATGTGTGGACGGGGCCAGCGTAACAATATTGGACCTGGCCCACGATTGGTGACATGATTTAACATATCCACACCAAAGTTAGGGGGAGAGAAGGAGGTGGAATACGGACTTATGGCGCGCCTGAGATGCACTGACAGTAGACAAACATGGCTGTGGCAGGAGTTGAACGTCCTCCCAGAGTTTTCCGTGAAAGGAGAGACGTCCTTAATGAATTCAGTGATGTCGAACTTGTGAAAAGGTACCGCCTGGACCAAATATACCATAAATAATGATAAAGTGAACGAATTGCCAAAATTGAGGAAGACGTTCATGCCCTCAGTTGACACTAGGGGGCAGCAGCAGTCGAGAGTAGTGAAGGGGAGGGGGAACCCCGGTCAGCTGTTGAAGCTACACAACGCTTCACCATCACATTCAAAATGTCCCCACGCACAAAAAGGAACAGTTTTTGCTGCCTTTGTGGCTTAGACGTCCAACCCTTCAGGAAGTACACAGCTCACGCAGGGAAGCCTCAGAACGCCTAACTTGTGATCTCTCTAAAATTTCTGATTGGGGCAAAGCAAACTTAGTGTTATTTAATGCCTCAAAAACTCAATTCCTCCACCTATCAACTCGACACAACCTTCCAAATAACTATTCCCTCTTCTTCAATGACACTCAACTGTCCCCTTCTCCTACACTAAACATTCTTGGTCTATCCTTTACTAGTAATCTAAACTGGAAACTTCACATCTCCTCTTAGCTAAAACAGCTTCTATGAAGTTAGGTGTTCTGAGCCGTCTCCTCCAGTTTTACTCACCTCCCCAACTGCTAACTCTATACAGGGGACTCATCTGCCCATGTATGGAGTATGCTTCACATGTTTGGGGAGGCTCCACTCATACAGCTCTTTTGAACAGGGTGGAATCAAAAGCTTTTCGTCTTATCAACTCCTCTCCTCTGACTGACTGTCTTCAGCCTCTTTCTCATCGCCGCAATTTTGCCTCTCTTGCTCTCTTTTACCGCTACTTCCATGCTAACTGCTCTTCAGATCTCGCTAACTGCGTGCCTCCTCTGCTTCCGCGGCCTCGCTGCACAAGACTTGCTTCTTCCTCTCACCCCTATTCTGTCCACCTCTCTCATGCAAGAGTTAACCTGTATTCTCAGTCTTTCATCCCTTTCTCTGGTAAACTCTGGAACTCTCTTCCTGCCTCTGTATTTCCACCTGCCTATGACTTGAACTGTTTCAAGAGAGAGGTATCAAGACACTTATCCCATTCTTTTTTTGGCTACTGATTATGGACTTTCCAGGGACCGGCACTAGAGTGGGCTATTTTGCCTTATTTTTGTTGCCCTTGGCCGCCTCCCTTCTACATAAAAAGAAAAAAAAAAAAGTGAGCAACTTGTCCACGGATGCTCCTTCATCTGTTCCGTAGAAGTCCTAGAAGGTTATTTTAATAGATAATGATAAAATGAATTAATACGACATATTCAAATAGAAAGGCCATTCTATAATATTATATTAGAGTATCTCTGCCTCACTAAAGAAAATTTATGTAAATATCGTTAAAACATTTACAAACCTAACTTAACCTAATCCAGATTGCTCTAAAGGTTGTGACATAGGAACTGGTTTTATTGTCGAATAGAGCTTTATTGGCACTGACACACATTTCACTTGTAGACGAATGCAGTGGCTCCAACGCAAGATGACTGGAAAGATCACCTTGTTGTTACCATTGCTTATCAATGTAGTCCCACGTCTCACAGGCAAGCAATGGTATATATATATATATATATATATATATATATATATATATATATATCAACTCTTATGGCACCCTGAGGGATGCATAGGGCCTCAATGAATTCACGCCACCACCATCTATCCCAAGGATATTATAAGCAAGGATGAAGTGATCGAATTGGCGAAATTGAGGAAAATGTTCATGCCATCAGTGCACACTAGGGGGCAGCAGCAGTGGAGAGTAGTGAAGGGGAGGGGGCAGCTGTTGACACCACACAGCGGCAACGCTCCACGGGCACCACCACATTAAAAATATCCCCACGCACAGCAACAAGAAACAGTTCTTGCTGCTTTTGTGGCGAAAATTGAGCAACTTGTCCATGGATGCACCTTCATCTGTTCCCTAGAAACACTAGAAGGTATGTAGTGTAGATAATGATAAGTCAATAAATATGACACATTTAAATAAAAAGCCATTCTATATATCGGAGTCTCTGCCTCACTGAGGAAACGTTAGATAAATATCGTTAAAACATTTACAAATCTAGCCTAACCTTATCCAGATTGTTCTAAAGGTTGTGACATATTGACTGGTTTTATTGTTGAGTTGAATTTTATTGGCGCTGACACACATTTCACTTGTAGACGAATGCAGTGGCTCCAATGCAAGCTGACTGGAAAGACCACCACCTTGTTGTTACCATGGGCGAGGCGACAGGTGCAGCAGCAGCCTCCCTCCCTTCCTCGCTGCTTGCCTCCCTCGTGTTCAGCACATGGCGGCAGTAGCAACAACACATTGTGGGCCCCATTCTGGCCCAGGGCAGGCGAGGAGGCAGCACGAGGTAGGAGCTGCAGGGCCACTGGGCCATATAGACGCGCGCCCCAACATACACTTAGTTGTGCAGGGTCTTCAATAGTGTGTAAAGGTAAAGTGGGGGGCTTACGCTGTATCAGCGCGTGGCTGCGGGCGCTCATCTCCCGTCTCTTTGGCCTTTGAGCCTGTGGTGGAATAGTCCCTTACCCCGGGACATGGGGCCAGCATGAAATCCGGGTTTCCACAGTTTACCTTCCCTAGGTTGCCCTAGGTACCCATTTATCGACCAGTGAAGGATGAAAACCTGGGTGAGGTCCGCGCCGTCCTCGTCCGGGATCGAACTCGGGCCCACGGATTCGTAGCCAGACGCGCTAGCCACTGCACCGTGGCGGCGCATAATAGTGTGTGTGTTCTATCAATAATTTTGTAATGTGAATGCAATGGTTATTCTTGTCATAACATTGCAAGTATGAAATTCAATGCTTAGGAGGCATTAAGATCCTGTTTACAGTTTCAGAATTAATCTAGTCATTATGGCTATTGACTTTATGTAACCGATATTACACAATAAAATATATTAATCTATATGTATATGTATCAATGTACCTATGAATGAGTACGACTATGAATGAATACGACTATAATATATATTATATATATATATAATATAAGAAAAGGAGGGCGAAAAATTAAGCAAAACAGTATAGCCATCCCTTGTGAAACAGAGAAAATGGGTTCCATTCTCTATCTTTAGCTCCATCAGTGGCCACTGTGGCGCCATGACCTTTCCTCCAAGGTAAAATTCACGGCTTGGTATCCTTCTTAGAGAATCCTTGGTGGCCACTGTGGCGCCTTGATCTTTCCTCCAAGGTATAATTCACGGCTTGGTATCCTTCTTCGAGAATCTTTGATCTATCCTGTGCCAACTCCTCCAAATCCTCCCAACACTTTTCACCAGCTTCTCGCCTCATTGTGCACATCCACGTCTCCTTCGGCCTTCCTCTCCCTCTTCTACCCTGCACTTGCCAACCGGGTGTTCCCAGTACAATCACTCCCTCCCTTCTGAAGACGTGTCCTAGCCATTTTCATCGAGACAATCTAACATATTCATCTACCGATTGCACACCCTTAATTTCTCTCACTCTATCATTTGAAACCCTATGCCACCACTTAACTCCTAAAATCCTTCGCAAAGCCTTATTTTCGAAAATCACGAATTTCTTATCCGATGTTACTGTACTATACCATGATTCATGCCCATAAATCAAAATAGTTCTAACCATAGTTTTATAAATTTTTATTTTAGTGTGTACTGAAAAGTTATTATTATTCCACACAGTTTTTAACATGCCCATTCGCTTGATTCGCCTTCCTTAACCTTTCCTCAAACTCCACTTTTAACGATCCATCCATAGACAAAAGCGTACCAAGATATTTTAACTTTTCTACTAGTTTCACAACTCTTCCCCCAATCACGCAAGCCCTTGGGTTAGCAATATTCATATTAATCATTTCCGTTTTTGCACAATTAATAATCAAGCCAACTTTTCCCCCTCTCTCACTATACAATCTAAGACCCTTTGCATCTCATCTGGTCCTTCGCTAATAAGCAAAATGTCATCTGCATAATCCAAATCTGCTAATTTACGTCCATCTTCCCACACAATTCCAGCATTAGTTTCCTCTGCAACCCTCCTCATCACATAATCAATAACAAGGACAAACAACAAAGGGGAAAGAATCCCTCCCTGAATCACACCCAACTTAACTTAAAAAGCCTCACTCAAGGACCCATCACTAATAACCTTACAAAACGTACCCTCATGCAAATCTTTAACCAACTTCACCAACCACTCTGGAACACCATAATACCTCAACACTTTCCCCATCGCCTCTCTAGAAACACTGTCAAAAGCCTTCTCAAAATCAACAAAACGCAAGCTTAAACTAACCTTCATTTCATTTGCCTTTTGCATCAAGTGCCTAACAACAAAGATCTGATCATTACATCCCCGACCTTTTCTGAAACCGGCTTGCTCCTCCCTCAAAACACCATCTAACACCGGCTCACTCCTATTCAACAGAACTTTACAAAATATTTTCAAAGCTATAGGAGACAAAGTAATACCCCTCCAATTCCCACAATCACTTAAATCTCCTTTCTTTGGAATCTTGACAATCACACCATTTTTCCATTCCGACGGTATCATCCCACTTTCTTTAATTTTATTAAGTAACAACCAAAATTAGCGGCAACCTATCTTCATCCGCTTTAAACATCTGAAAACTCCATCTTCCCCTGGTGCCTTATTATTCTTCAACTGCCCTCTTGCCTTCTCTACTTCTAACGTAATCTCTCCTCCTCCTATATTCAAATCTCTCTCAGCTTCTGCTATGTCCTCTGCCGGTGATATTGACCTATTCAAAACTGTTTCAAAATGCTCCCTCCACCTATTTTTTATGTCATTGTCCTTAGTAAGTAAGAATTCTGCCCTTGCTAACTCAACCGCACGATCATCAACTCGGCCAGCTTCACTCGTAAGTTTCGCCTCTCTCCTCTTTTTAATCGTATCCCAAGTTTCATCAGACATCCATTTCTTTCGCCTTGCCCTACACCTGATTGTGAAATCTGCCGATTCTTTCAAAACCGTTTTCACATCTCTCCACAACTCATCAACATTCCGCTCTTCATCTCGCACTTCCAAGGCCAGAAACCTATTCCTACACTCCAACCTAAAATCATCCCTCTCCTCACCATCTTTTCTAAGTAGATCAATATCGTACCTATTTGGTTGAGCCTCCTCTCTCTTCTGAGCTTTCAGTTTAGGTTTTAATTTTGCTACTGCTGCTGATTTCTGCTAATTTTGCTTTAATTTTGCTGATGATCGCTATACCAATATCACCACCTCTTCTCACACAAACATCTAGCAAAGAACTTCGATGTCTCCTACTGACAGCGACATGATCAATTTGATTTTTGTATTTCCCACACGGCGACACCCATGTTGTTTTATGTATGCTACGATGCTGATACCTATAGTGTACCCCCGATGATCAAATCGTTTGCCAGACAAAAACTTCCAAATCTCACTCCATTATCACTCACTTCTTTTCCAGCACCCATTTTACCCATACAAGCCTTCATTAGAACTTCCCAATACCGCAATGAAATCACCGACACACAACAAAATGTCATGCCTAGTGACTCTGCTTACTACATCTTGCAGTTTACCATAAAACTTATCTTTTTTATCATCGGGCGCACCATTTGTAGGTGCATAGCAAACAAACACTGATCCTACCGTGATTGGACTTAAATCTTGCATAAAGTAATCGCTCATGTATAGGTTCCCATTCTGTCAATGCATTACCAGCACTTCGTCCCAGTAACAGTCCAACTCCCTGATAATGCATCCCATCTTCCCTACCAGAAACCAACAAGCTCAACCCACTATCTAACTTCATTTTATCTATTCCAGTTAACCTTGTCTCCGTCAACGCACACATATCCAGCTTATACTTTTAAATTCAGCTACAAGTTCTTCGATTTTACCGCCCTGATTTAATGTCCTTACATTCCAGTTCCCAATTTTGATACCTCTTTTCGCACAAATAAAAGAATTCGGCGACCGGGAGATTCTTAGCAACCCTTGCCTATCTAAAGGCTGCCCGGGACTAGGGACCGTGATATTGCGTGAATCCATTTTGGTTTCTTTGACTAAAATTAAAGAACACTTCGCCACAGCGTTACAGTTGGCAGTAGGCAGCTAACTTGCCCATATGCCCACGCCCACAGAACTCAGCCAAGCTAAAGTCAAGCGCGTGTCGGTTGCACTTCTCGACCATTTCACTCTTAAAGAATTCATCTGCCCGAAAAGTGCATCCATATATATATATATATATATATATATCTATATAGATATATTATATATAATATATATCTATATAGTGTTAGTGCGTTTGTGTGTGTGTGTGTGTGTGTGTGTGTGTGTGTGTGTGTATGTGTGTGTATGTGTGTAAGAAAGCTCCATTTCCTTTAGTCTATCTTCATACAAAGTCTTTTATTTCAGGCATAATCTTTGTGACTATCTTTTGGATCTGATGTCTTTTGGCATGTGAGGCGACTACACTACTGCTGCATATTCAAGTTTAAGTCTTATTGGTTATCTTTTCAGCATTCTCTTATCCATGTAATTAATTGCCATCCTGATATTTGTAAGTGTCTCATATGTTGAAGCAAATAACTCATTCGTGTGCCTGTCTAGGGTCATTGTGTCTTGTATCATAACTCACAGGTCTTTCTCATCCTATATATATATATATATATATATATATATATATATTGTTACGTTAACCTCCCTTTTTCTTCACACCCTCTCTCTGCCCCCAGCAGCACGTCTCAGGCCACAGGGTTCACACAGGCCTTCCGAGTGCACAAGCAGGGCACAGGCAAGGATTTTAATATCCTTGGTGGAAGGGGAGAGGATGCAGCGCCATACCATCCCATAAAAAGCCGTTTGGTAGGCCTCGTTAGAATTCTAAGTGTGTGGATAACATTTTGAAGAGAGAACTAGAAAAGGAAAACAATGGATGGTATGGCAATACATCCTCCCACCTTCCACCGAGCAATGTACCACCTCATAGGTCTGTGTGTGTGTGTGTGTGTGTTACAGTAGGGCTTAATTAATGTTTACCACAGGGTTATAGGTTTATATCCCTGTTGATGCCGAAACCAATAATTATGAGTCAACACTCTATCATTAAACAGTAATCTGTGATGAAGGGACCTCATCCTGTCAAGGAGCCAATAAACTGTGTATATTCCTATTTGAACACACACACACACGCACACACAATGAAGAGCAGGGAAGAGAAGGACTTGGGAGTGATTGCAGGATTCCCTGGCCCCAGAACGGCATATAAGTGGGATATGTGGCTCGGCACATAGAATGTTAACGAATATTAGGGTGGCATTCCATTATATGGATGAAGATATGATGAAAAAAAATATAGCCATTATGATACGTCCCAGGTTGGAGTATACAGCAGTAGTGTGGTCTCCACATAAAAAGAAAGATGTAACGAAGCTGGAAAGGATTTAGGGGGGAGCCACAAAGATGGTACCGGAGCTGAAAGATTTAACATTTGAGGAGAGGTTGAAGGAAATGG
>CM035187.1:8604880-8643977 GCA_020233015.1 Callinectes sapidus | reverse complement strand
ACCTATAGCAGCGCAAAATGGGGGACAAAGCAAACACACAGAGTTCACTTTAGCTAGTTTACTCAGCAAGCACTACAGGTAACACGGGGGACCGTGACACGCCTCACACAATGACAAAGGCGCGCTCAGCAAGACGACACAGCAAGGCGGCAGCTCGGGCCTCCTCACACCTCACACCTAATTCACGGCCTCCCAGCAGGCTTCCACGATGTCAACTAGGCACACACAGTCCAGGCGCACACACTGCCAACGCACAGGCACTATTACATGGCAGTCAGAATATATCTGTCCAGGAACAAGGGGAAGCGAAGCAGCTCTTCCCTCTGTCCTCCTCACTGGGCCCCAACTCTCTTCTCTCTCTCCTCTCTCCCCTCACTGCCTGTCGCCGGGCGGCGGCAGAAACTATTTGCTGAATCGTCAAAAGTCCCCGTCTCCCTTGTGTCGCTCCTCCGGCCTCTCTCTCTCCTTCCCGTCCCAGACCCGTTACTTCTTTTTCTACTCTCTCGCCCACCACGCACATACATACACACATACCCACGGCCACGGCTACCCCCCCAGAGACGCCAGCATGTGCCTCCTCCAGCAACTCAACCTGCAGGGAGAAAGGGTTTACCAGCAGCCACGTCTGCTGTGTAGCTGCATCCTCCACGCGCCTCTGCCACACACCGTCTTGTAGGTGCAGCATCTCCTCCTGCTCCACCGAGTCCTCGGTAGCAGGAATTTCCGGCATGAATTCCTCCTTGCACGGCTGCTCCTCCCTGTACGACTCCTCACCTTCCTCCGTCAACCCAAGCACTGGGTGGACATGTTGCCCGCCGTCTCGCTGCTGGCCAGCCTCGCTCTGTCCGCTTCCACTTCCCCCAGGGCCCACCTTCCTCGTTCCACCGTTCACCTCACCGCCGCAGCTGCCCACCGCTGCTTGGCCTCCACAGGCTTCCCCAGTGGCGTCCGCCGCCTCTCCCCTCATGACTCGGCAGTGCCGCTCCAGTCTCTCCTCGACACCCAAACTCGTCACGGGGCTCTCGACCTGTTTAACAGCATCCTCAAGGACCAGTGGTACGATTTCTCCACGTACCTTCCGCTGCATCCTTCCGAGGTCATCACACGCTGCATTCCCAAACAGGGAGTCCAGCCCCAACAGACAGGGTTCCTCCATGTCGGCAACAGAGACTCTCAGCTCACAGTGGCCACTCACGCCACACAACTGCTGGTCTGACACCGGGGATGGGGCTGCCACAACTTCTTCCCTCACTTGTGCGTTCCCTGCCGCCAGGTTCATTTGTGCTGCCTGCTCGTCCATTTTCACCTCCTGCAGTCCGATTTTCCTCATATTCTGGCAAATAATCATCGTCTGCCGGTCTATTTTCTCCGTGTGCTGGTCTATTTTCTCCGTGTGCTGGTCTATTTTCACTATTATTTCTGTCATCAGGGCTCGAAGCATCGCCATCGTGGCAGAACTTTCCTTTCTGGCCAATGTGACGTCACTAGCCCCACCCACAGACACAGAGGCACCATCCCCGCCATCTTGTTGTCTGCGTTCATCCTCCATTCTGCTACTACAACACTCGGCTCTTCACTTTGCACCATCAAGTATCCCGCTACTCCTGACACCACTGTTACGTTCACCCCCCCTGTTTCTTCTTCTTCACACCCTCTCTCTGCCCTCAGCAGCACGTCTCAGGCCACAGGGTTCACACAGGCCTCCCAGGTGCACAAGCAGGGCAACAGGGCATAGGGGGGGTTGCGTAACTTCCACACGGTTCGGATGGGCAAGTGTAGCGAAATGTACCTATAGCAGCTCAAAATGAGGGACAAAGCAAACACACTGAGTTCACTTTGGCTGGTTTACTCAGCAAGCACTACAGGTAACATGGGGGACCGTGACACGCCTCACACAATGACAAAGGCGCGCTCAGCAAGATGACACAGCAAGGGGGCAGCTCGGGCCTCCTCACACCTCACACCTCATTCACGACCTCCCAGCAGGATTCCACAATGTCAACTAGGCACACACAATCCAGGCGCACACACTGCCAACGCACAGGTACTATTACATGGCAGTCAGAATATATCTGTCCAGGAACGAGGGGAAGTGAAGCAGCTCTTCCCTCTGTCCTCCTCACCGGGCCCCCACTCTCTTCTCTCTCTCCTCTCTCCCCTCACTGCCTGTCGCCGGGCGGCGGCAGAAACTATTTGCTGACTCGTCAAAAGCCCCCTTCTCCCTTGTGTCGCTCCTCCGGCCTCTCTCTCTCCTTCCCGTCCCAGACCCGTTGCTTCTTTTTCTACTCTCACGCCCACCACGCACATACATACACACATACCCACGGCCACGGCTACCCCCCCTATACATGGGTTCGTAACAATATGTACAGATACCTCTACAAACGAGTGTTTAACCACTTTGCTACCAACTCTGTCACTCCCGCGCTGCACAACCCCCTTCCCTCGCACCGTGTTTTTTTGTTGGGGGTTGTTTATGGTTTTTTTTACACCCCACATTTAGCCTTTTTTTTCAAACATGTGTTCTGACAGATTTTGTTCACGAGATGTATGCAAAAAATTGGTTGTTATATCCTATACAAAGAATCGGACACAAGATGGTAAGTGTTTCAGTATAATTATGGATATGAAGAAATCGAACATGAAAAAGAAGATTCACATCAAGCCACTTTTCTTCCATAAACCTTTTGGGATTTATTATCCTAAGAATTCTGTAATTCATCTAATAGATTCAGGTCACCCTCAGAATCACTCAAGGATGACAATGAAAACACCATTATGCACCACTGCCCCATGCCTCAGGCCTCACGATCCTCCGCACCCCTTCCCCCAAGCCAACTTACCCATATGTCCCTGAATACAAAAGGTTAGTTAGTTACTTTGTCACCGAATCATTAAAACACACAAAATTAGACAAAACCCTATTGGAGCAATGGAGTATGCACATACTTCATCGGTTCAGTAGCGAAAATTTCATATATTGTACTACGGTATGTCATTGGGAAATGAACCTAATTGTTGCCCAGGATATGAGGAATTATTCACCATACGAGCAGGAGAGCATTTACTTACGCCAAGCCACCTCTATAGTTCGCAGTGAATGAAGAAGAAGAAGAAAAAAAAAAATAATAATAAATAAATACAAAAAATATATATAAAGCAGAAAAGATAAAAAAAACCTAGTGTTAAGTTGTTTTAAGTCTCTATTAATTTCGTTACGTTTATTATGTAAGTTTAATTCTCGTCAGCTGATTTCACTCCTCCCTTCCTCCGCCACCATCTTACACCGCCGTGCGAGTTAACTTTGTACGTTTCTAATCAATATATATTTACATTATTTGTTTATTTATTTAAATTATCTGTATTTATAATGTTTATTTCAATAACAAATAATATTTATCACTGTTTTCCTTATTAATGTTAACTTCTTTCCGTATTACTAAGCTTTAATTTGCATGTTTTTCTCGTGTTGGGACGCATTATTAAGTTTTAGACATTTAGATAGGAAATCCTGTTCCACCATACAAGCTATTTCACGATACAAGCTCAGTTGTGGAACGCCCTGTGCCTGAGGGGCGTAAACCACCAACAGACAGATTTTGAGTTAGTACCGGATTCGGCCAGCAGACGGGTGTAGAAAGCACATGGAAGTTGTTGCCAGGCAAAATCATGTCATATGGCCTAAGCATGAAGCCCTGTAATCGCGTTTTCACACTCGCCAACTATGTCATCTCTGTCTTACCGAGCCAGATGGGCGTAATGCTCAGCCAAGGGCAGCGCGCTGCTGCTACACTCCCCCTGCCCCAGCCAATCACCGAGCGGCATTCAAGTTTTTTTTTTTTTTTTTTTATGTAGAAGGGAGGCGGCCAAGGGCAACAAAAATTAAACAAAATAGCCCACTTTAGTGCCGGTCCCTGGAAAGTCCGGACTCAGCCCCAAAAGAATGGGATAAGTGTCTTGATACCTCTCTCTTGAAACAGTTCAAGTCATAGGCAGGTAGAAATACAGAAGCAGGAAGAGAGTTCCAGAGTTTACCAGAGAGAGGGATGAAAGACTGAGAATACTGGTTAACTCTTGCATTAGAGAGGTGGACAGAATAGGGATGAGAGGAAGAAGCTAGTCTTGTGCAGCGAGGCCGGAGGAGGTGCAGGGGAGGCACGGAGCAGGGGAGGCACGCAGTTAGCGAGATCAGAAGAGCAGTTAGCATGGAAGTAACGGTAAAAGAGAGCAAGAGAGGCAACATTGCGGCGATGAGAAAGAGGCTGAAGACAGTCAGCCTCTTTCTTTACACCGCCATACTATCCCCATGTCCCGCTCTTTTAATGCTCTTTAAATACTTAAAATATGATGAAATTTAAGTTTCAAGAATTCATTGAAAATTGGGATTTGCATAAAAATTGATAAAACTTTCACATACTACTTATATTGCGGACTAGTTTTTGTACACTCACTATAAAGTATTATAAATATTTATTGTGCTACCTAAAATAGGTTCCGCAATCGAAAAAAAAAAAGCGAAAACAAACTCAAATATGGTTAAAATAATAGATATTGACCGTCTCATTATTTTGATATATTATGCTAATTAATTACTGTGTTTACATTTGTGATATAAGTAGTATAATTATGCTAATTAATTACTGTGTTTACATTTGCGATATAAGTAGTCAACTTTAAACGCATATATCTTAAAATACACAAAATAAGGATTACGCCCCTCTGGCACGGGGCGCCTCAATTAAACTCGTATGTAGAGGTAGGTCTGTATTTAAATAGGAAATCCTGCACCACCACCATACAAGCTATTTCACGATACGAGCTGAGTTGTGGAACGAATTAAACTTGTATGTAGAGGCATGATTGTATATATAAATATATATTAAATATATATATATATATATATATATATATATATATATATATATATATATATATATATATATATATATATATATATATATATATATATAGTTTAATATATATCTAAAGCTGAGGTAGGTCCCTATGCAAACTGATTTCTCTCTGTAGGGCAGGAGTCGGCAACCTTCTGGGTAAAGTGTGCCCGTTGATAATAAATACCATCTTTGTTACTACCTTGCGTGCCATGTGTAATTTTTTCAGCACCATATAGCGACCATAGCCTATGGAAATCAAAATCATAAGCATACAGTGACCATTGTAATAAAAATAAAACATTTTTCTGCACATGAATCACATAGATGTAACATTTTTGCATCATTATTTTTTTATTTATTTTTTTTTATTTAAACATAGGTATGACATAGTGAATTATACACATATGTGAGACATATTGAAATAAACATGGAAGGGAGATTGTCTCTAGCTAAAGAAGACCTCTGTCGTGAGGCTTCTATTCAAAAGCTACACCCATGTCTTGGCATTATCTCTATCAGGCATTTTGACTACACTGTCGCTATCAAACATGGTATAGTCACAAGCCCCATCACTATCAGGCACTATTTCACGAACGGGGTTGGAGGAAAAACAATAAACACTGCACTGTCACTGTCAGGGAAAGCTACAATTACACTAGATATTGTCAGGGTGGTCGGGATCGTAGCCAGGTATGGGCGGCTACCTTCACCTGCTGGGTGGACATGTGCCTCACTTCCACTGCAGCTGTAAAGGCATTCCACAGTAACGACGTGGCACACGTGAAGGCCCTCTGTTTCCCTGTTGTGTGGGCCATCGGGATTTCAAGGAGGAGGTCCGACACTACCGTTCTCGTAGTGCGCTCACACCTCCTCCATGGGACCCGAAGCGCTGCAAGGTGAGGGGTGTACTGCACCTGGGCCTTGTGCAACACAGTGAGAGCACCGACCCTCCTTCGGTGCTCCAAGGAATCCAGCATCGGTGTGCGAGAGGCGTTTTGATGTGCCTCTGGCGGATGTCGATGCTGCTGCTGGGGACGCCGCTCATGGGGACGGTGACGGAGTTGTTGTCCAGGGTGGTGACGCTGCTGGTGGTCGTAATTATCAGCTATGAGGCGTTCAGCCCTCCGCTGCACTTTGTCCAGCAGGGAGAGGTGGCCTTGGGCACTGCACATCCAGGTAAGTGGGCTGTATTCCATGATGGGTCTCACCTGCGCCTTGTACAGCTTCAAGAGGCCATCTGCGTCGAGTAGGTTCCTGACCCGACGCAAGAGTGTCACCTTTAGAGAGGCTTTCCGCGCCACACTCTCCAGGTGGTTATCGAAGCAGAGTCTGGAGTCTACTTCCACCCCCAGGATGTTGACTGAGTCCTGGATAGCAAGGGTATCCACACCAAACTTTATCTGACCTTCGAGCATCCTGGCATTCTCTCACGCGAACGTGATATGAGAACAGCCTGGGTCTTTTCAGCTGCAAACTTCACCTGCCACCTTGCACCCCATTCTGTGATGACCCTGAGATGTCGGTTGGTGTCTTCGATCACATTCGCGGTATCAACCCTGTTGTAGCTATGGGAGAGGGTGCAGTCGTCAGCATATGCTGATGCCAAAGGGAGGCTCTGGAGCAGGTCGTTGAAGTAAATATTCCACAGGATGGGACCTAAGATGGAACCTTGTGGAACAGATGCCTCAATTGGGTACGTGGCAGATGTGCGCCCGCTCACTACCACCCTTAGGCTCCGGTCCTGCAGATAGCTAGAGAATAGCTCCAACAGATCACCTGCCACACCAAACTGCTCTAGCTTGGCCAGAAGCCCTCTGTGCCACACACGGTCGAATGCACCAGCTATGTCCAAGGCGATAACGAGCGATGGCCGGCCAGAGTCCAAGGCCTCGTGCCATTTCTTAGCCAAGAGAAGGAGCAGATCTGAGGCTGACCGCCCTCTCCTGAAGCCGTATTGCCGGTCGGAGAAGAGGTAGTGACTGTCCAGGTGGCGTGTCAGCTGTTCAGCAATAACTCGTTCCAGGGTTTTGCTGAGGACCGACAGCAGGGATATTGGCCGGTAGTTAGATGGGTCCCCCTTATCCTTCTTTTTGTGGACGGGCGTAACCCGAGCCTCCTTCCAGGCAATGGGCCAAGTGCTGGAGCTGAGGCACTGCTGAAAGATGTGTGTCAAAGGTTTTGACAGCTCCCCTGCACAGCGCTTCAGCAGGAAGGGGCTCACACCGTCTGGACCAGGTGCCTTTTTAGTGTCAACGTCACGAAGGAGATGCATGACAGTACCCTCGTGGACCACCATGCTATCCAGACGCGTATCGCAGAGTGGGATGAGGCGAGGGGGTTGCCTATTGGGTTCTTCAGTGGTCATTTTGCCGCTGAAGTGCTCGGCCAGCAGGTCTGCCTTCGCTTGATTTGTGACCGCCAAGCCTCCAGCTGCTGTTTTGAGGGGAGGTATTCTTTCCTGTGTAGTCGTCCCTTGCCTCTGCTTCACAAGAGACCACCATTGCTTGGGGTCAACCTGGTTGCTGCACAGTTTCCCTTTAAGGTTGTTCTCCCATCTCTCTCTAGCCCACCTAGCGGTCCTGGTCATGTTCTTGCAAGCATTGCGATGCAGAGCCTTGTTACGGTTTGTGGGGCGGCGCTTGTAGCGGGTCCAGGCTGAGTACTTCTTCTCTGCGGCTATGCGACAGCGGTATCCAAACCAAGGCTGATCTCGAGGCTCCGTTCGGTATGTTCTGTGAGGGACATGCTGTGTCTGGGCTGAAAGGAGGATGGAGGTGAGTGTAGCCACAGAGTGATTGACGTCCTCAGAAAATATGGCATCCCAGTCTGTGGCAGCCAGAGCCTCCTTAATGGCTTGCCAGTTTGCTCGCTCCCAAAGCCAGATAGTACGCTGGTAGTCCTCCTCTTGTGCAGGGTTTAGTTCTAGGGTGCAGAGGACAGCGTTGTGGTCCGAGCTGCCAACTCTGTTCAGCTGGGAGCACAGCACGGAATCACCAGGAAGGTCAGTGAGGACGGGGTCTAGTGAGGCTCCACGTACATGCGTGGTGAAGTTTACATGGTTAGTGAGCCCATGGACCACTGTTAGTTCCGTGAATGCTCTGTGCACCAGGTGGTGATTCAGGTCACCCACGACTACGGTGTTCTGGCAGTTGTGTGTGTCCATGATGGTGTCTAGCTGTTCGGTGAGGAAGGTGAGGGGCGTACCGCCTTGCCACTGTGGTCGATAGAGAGCGCAGAGTAGGACAGCAGAGTTGTCGGCGAGGAGAAGGCGGAAGAACATAGCCTCCATCTCCTGTGGTGTCGGAACGGGAAGTTGCTGTATCTGCAGACATTCCCGATAACACACAGCCACACCACCTCCCTGTCCATTTTTACGATCCCGTCTCTCCCAGTGGCTGTAGCCCGGTATCCTGTCACAAGTTGTGACACAGGTGTCGCTCAGGAAGGTTTCAACAGCAACCACGATATCAGCACCGTTCCTGAGGACTGCATGGGTGAGCTCACCCACGTTTTGTCCTGAAGCCACGGATGTTAGCTGACAGGATCTTGAGGCCACTGGGAGCCATCCTACTGCCTGGTGTGGGTGTGCGGGGATGGCGCAGTTAGGAGGGGCGCACGGTAGTTGGTGGGTTGAAGGTGGTGCGTCTGTAGCAGAGGCTGGGGGTACAGGACGGGCTGTGCCTGAGACTGGGGGAGGAGCGGTACTATATTGTTGGGTTGGGTGGGGAGCAGGCACTCCGCAAGAGTTGCACGGATGAGTTGCTCCTGCCTGGCTTCAGCAACATGTGTGTGGCAGGTCTCCACTGTATGTCCAGTCCTGAAGCAGAAGTCGCAGTGGAGTCTGCGTCTCTCCTCCGCCTGGCGAGTCCTGCAGTGATCCACGTAGTGGCCTCTCCTCCCACAGAAATCACACACGATGGCCGTGCAGTTATTCCGCGTATGGCCTCGCCGGAGGCACCTCCCACAGTGAGGGGGAGTGTTGAACCTATTGCCGTTGTGGTGGGTAAGGTTGTAGATGTCTCGCGGGGCGCTAAATTTGCCAGGCCACAAGTTCTTCCTATTGGTGGTCTGGTTGTAGTTGTTGTTGTTGGTGTTGTTGTTGTTGCTGCTGCTGTTGCTGCGGTAGTAGCCTATGTTGTTATTGGAAGTGTTGTTATTATTGTTGTTGTTGTTGTTATTTTTGTTGGTGGTGGTGATGGCGGGAGTGGTGTTACGCCCTCGGGTGATGTTTGGATCGTTGTAGTTGTTAGTGTTGGTCGAGGTGGTTGCGTCCCTACTCCGTGGGGCAGGGGTGGGGCCAGGGGCTGCGCGGGAAGCGGAGGGGGGGACGGCTGCTACCAGGTTCTGTGTACTGGTGGAGTTGGAGGAGATGGGGGCGATGGAGGAGACGGAGGTGATGGGGGCGACTGAGGCAACGGCGATGTCTGTATCAAATGATACTTTTCGGAGATGACGCGGTTTGTCGGAGTCCCACCACGTTCTCCACTTTTGGTCATTAGAACACGCCTCGGCCCAGTCAGAGTCAATCTTGCTGGGCAGGGCACTGGTGCTCTGGGTGACGGGGGTCGTGTCCACTTGCTGCGGGATATTAACAGCCCCGTCGATTGCAGACAGCGCAGCGGTAAAATGGCAGCGTGAGCTGGCGAGAGAGTAAATTCGCCTCCTATGGTCTTTATTTTCTGCCTTGCTGGAGGACAGTTCAGCTCGCAATCGGATAATGATGTCAGCGAGTTCTTGTGGAGGATAGGAGAGCAGATCCTTCCTTATGAATTCCTCCTCCGACGTAGGCAGGGCAGGCGGGGTCCGTAGAATGTCAAGAGGGGGGGTGCCGTAGGCAGAGGGGGGGTCCTGGGTGGGAACTGCAGGGTGGGGTCGTGGGGCGGCCGGGTTAGGCCGGGGTTCGTACAGTACCGGCCGAGTGATATTTTTTGCGAGTCTCAACTGCTCAGTCAGGGTGCACAGGAAAGATTCCCCCGTGTGACAGTTAGTGCACACGCTATTAGGACACCCCTCTTGAATGCAGCGGGTGGTGACCTTATCCCTGGTGGTGTAGGAGCAAACACAACAATAGGTTGCTCCAGGGACACCAGAGTGGCCACAGAATCTTTTTGTGAGTGGAGGTGAAGGAGGTGGAAGCCGGGGTGGTGGAAGTGGCTGAGGTAGCGGTGGAGGTTGTAGTGGTGGTGGAGGTTGTGAGGGTGGTGGACGTAGGGATAAGAGGGGAGTCAGGTAGGGAGGTGGGAGTTGTGGTGAGGGTGGGGGCCAAGTGAGGGGTCAGGATAGGGGGGGCAATGGTGGCAGGTGGGGCAGTGGAGACGAGGTTGGTGGCGGAGGTCTCCATATTCACTGACACATTTGTCTAGTTCTGGACAGAACACGCTAGACAGATCCCAATGGCAGGGGGACACAGGGATCAGAGTCAAGTTACTGGGACAGTTTTCAAGGTCACACGTTTATGACCTAACTAATCGACTGGAAGGTGGCGGGGGGCACTGTTTATTTTATTAAATGCTATAGTATTCCTCGTAAGTAAAAACATTTCATATATTTAATTTATACTCACCATATTAATGCGATTATTGCCCTTGCTTCCCTTTGGCCAAAGTTGTAATTTCAATCTAATATCTGAACATTGAGCTTATCACAACCCCCAGAATGGTTCGCTGTACGCCTGTTGCAATGGGGGTTGAAGATTAACTAAAAAGAGTATTACTCGCGCACGGCGGCTAAACAGTAACCGAAGCAGTGTATTCTTTTAATCCTGGCCGCAGCGTGGTGTGAGTGTGACCATTGCGAGCAGCTGGGACCTACGGCCACGGGTCTCATTCGCGTCTACATTTCTTCGTGTCCACGTACCGACCGTACTCCTCGTCGCGGGTACGATACATTTTCGTTTTAATTATGTGTATTGTAGGAAAGAAATATTCTGAATCATACGGAAATTTTAACCGAGATAAAAGTAAGGATGCAAATACAGTCTCTCTCTCTCTCATTATTATTTTTTTTTCATTGCTCCCTCGAATCACTTGTCGAGCCATAAGCAAGCACTCAGCGTGCCAAGTTTCCCACGCGTGCCATAGGTTGCTGACCCTTGCTGTAGGGCATCACTATCTGATTACACTATAAAACACCCAAACATAAGGATTCCAAAAATGCTTATCTGCCTTTGGGTGGACATCCACACAGATATTGAAGATAGGTTGGGAGATTGGAGGTCTTATGTAGCAAGTCATCCAAGTACCTAACCTGTGGCAGAGACACCTCTGCAGGAGTTTGCAAAGGTACTAACCAGGGATTAGAGGGGATCTGCAGGGAGTAGTCCTGGAAGGTCTTCACTCACATGTTGTCCATGTAGTGTCCTCACCACCTTGTGGTGCCCCGGTCCTGTCTTTTTCTTCTGTTGTCTTTTGTTTCATGCCTGCGATTTATTCTGTGTTGTTTTTTTACAGTGACTGGTGAGATAGCCTATACTCTGGCTGTAAGTACTCTCCATAACAACTGTGCAGGAAAGTGTAAAGTTATCTTTCTTGCTTGTTGGGCAGGGCCAGATGAACATCCAAGGTAGTCATGTGGGTCATAGGTCAGCAGTGATGTTATTGTGTCAAAGCCTGGCAGTACCTGATTAGCTGCCATGTTCCCACACTACTTAATCGTTTTAGAATCCTCCTATTCCCTATTTGCTCTTTCTGGAACTCGAAAGCATCCTCCTCTGCCCAATTTTGATATTAACATCATATATTATTATTGTATAAAGTTCTTTGGTTGGCTACATTGAGATTTTCAAAACCAGAGTATGAGAGATCTTCAAGGTTGACTAGTTTAAACTGCTGCCTCCTGTATCAAACCAGAAAAAGTACACGATACTATGCCAAGACTGAATTTTTCATTTCAGAGTATCCTGATTTTTAGAATTCTAGATAAAAGGTAATGTACCTGTAGTGATAAGAGCTGAACAAATAAGAAAACAGTCTTCTTAATTTTTTCATGTATGTGTGTGCAAGTGCATAAATATTAGAATACAATTATCTTAGCTACCTAATATTGGGAAATGATATCAGACAATCTTGAATAGATTCATGACTGATGAAAACTGACACATGTGCAGAACAGTCTTGGATGTACTGTGAAGGGTAAGATGAAAGTAAACATGGGAATCTGGAAAAAGGCACTGTTGCTAAATCCATTTGCATGCATGTCAGTTTACTACATTTTTTTTAAAGAACCAATATAGACCGTAATATTTTTAAGGATATATCACAAGCTTGCAAATCTTAGACTTATATATAACATTATACTAAAGAGAGCAAGAGTTCAAATAAAAAGAGCAGAATAATATTTAAAAAATTGTAAGAATACCAGTTAATACATTTATAGAATGAATAAAATAAGTTATACATCTCAAAATATATTTCTATATTTATACTGTCAAGTGCTGGAAAGAAATTTGAGCATGAAAATGAAAAACACATCCTGTCGAATACTCAAAACACCATCTTTGCCACCAAAATTTTCACTACTATGTGCATACATGCATTTATTTAATCCTTTTACCCCTCATCCTGATGATATGTCTAATCCAAAATTTTCACTACTATGTGCATACATGCATTTATTTAATCCTTTTACCCCTCATCCTGATGATATGTCTAATCCACAAAGTATGTATTGGTCGTTTTGGCTTACCAAAAAAAGCTTAAGTATCAAGAGCTTTCACTAGCATGTCTATTGGAAGACAAAAGGCTTAATGATAGATAGCATGGATAATAAGTTAGATACCATACCACTTTGGAATCTTGCCCTAAACTCAGCATGCAAGTCTAAACTCCCCTTTTACTCAGTCTTGAATCTTAGTTCCTCTCAGCAGTGAAGGGAGTGCCTTAGACACTACATCAATAAGCTAATGAGTTATGGATAATAATCAAGCAATACTTAAACCTACCATTATGTCAGTGAGCTAATATAGGTACATAGAATAAGATTAGTGGCAGTCACTCAGTAACTGCAAACATTAACTTCTCACCTATAATTTTCATCACTCAGGTTAAGTGGTTTTCATGAAGAAACTTTCTTCAGTGAAGTGACTACCTGTATTTATAATATATATATATATATATATATATATATATATATATATATATATATATATATATATATATATATATATATACAGTCCGCGCCAAAAGTTCGTGCGGCTGTAGATAAACACGAGTGAGCAGAAGCAAATCACCTCTACACATTAATAAAATTAATCTTGAACAATTAGTTATAGTTTAGAAGGCTTCCTTTGCGTATCAGGTACCGTTTGAAGCATTTTTAGACAGAGTGTGGCTTACGCCTTTTGTTCTTGCGAGCGATATGTAACGGTCCGTAATGTATCGTTCACTCTCAAGTGACACGCCAACGGCCGCTGATCATTTAAGATGTGATCGTTTTCCTCAGTTTTTTGGAATTATTGATTGATCGGATGCATCTCATGGAGTTGTCTGTTTTTGCAATCAAATATAAAACTCAAATAAAGCATCTGCTCCCGTAGACTTCTTTAGTGACTGAGTAATGAACTGTTGCAGCTTTATCAATGCGCTTAATTAACTGGGTCACAGCGAATTCACTGCTACAGCCTGTGCATTTCTTCCATTGCAAGTTGGAAGTGTCATCGTACATCAGACAGTACTGAGGCACCCAGCTGGTGTGTAGCCCCGGCTCGAGAAACGGTTAGTTCATGATTTTAAAAGGATAGTGTGTCCTTGACTGTCCTTGACGTGGGTCGTGCACTGCAATTCTTCTTCTCTGCTGGAAGTATGGAGCATCCCAAGCACTCGACACAAGAGCAGCTGGCAAGCATTGTGTCACTCTACAAGTCAGGGGAGGCTGTTAAAGAAATATCAAGAATTGTTGGATTGGCAGAAAGAACTGTTCAGAAGTGGATCAAGCGCTACAGAGAAGACGGCGGAGAGGAAACACCAACACACGGGAAACGTTCTGGGAGGCCGTTGAAGATCACACAACGCACTACAAATACCATCCGGCGGCAAGTGGAGGTCAAACCACGCTTGTCAGCAAAAGAAATAAAAGAAAATAACCCACTATTGCTGGCTGACGTTTCAGTTAGGACAGTCCAGCGTACTCTCCACGACAGGCTGAGATATCGCAGCTGCCGCCCGCGACGCAAACCTCTTCTAACTTCACGACAGATCAAGAACAGGATTGCTTTCTGCCGTAAATATTCAGAGTGGGATGTCAGCAAGTGGCAGCGAGTCTTATGGACTGACGAAGCCATTTTTTCTGTGGCTGGGAACAGAGGTGGTAATGTGTATCGTCGCCTTGGCAGTGACCCGTTTGATCCGCGCTACACAAGGAAGACAGAAAAATTCCCTGACAGTGTTATGGTGTGGGGTGCTTTTGGGTACTATGGTCAGGGGAATTTAGTTGTGCTGCCAAGAAACGAAAATCTTAATAAAGACAAGTACCTGGAACTCTTGTGTGACCACCTGCCTGAGTGTTTCGAGGTTTCCCAGGCTGATATTTTTATGCAGGACGGAGCGCCGTGCCACACAGCTCATTGTGTGACACAGTGGTTGCGAGACTGTGAGGTACAATACATTGATGACTGGCCAGGAAATTCCCCAGACTTTAACCCAATTGAAAACCTGTGGGCTATCATCAAGAGAAAACTCCGGCAGCACGACACAAGCAGCATCCCTCAGTTGATCGCAGCAGTGGAACACGAGTGGAGGAATATTGACCCACAGCACTTAAGGAACTTGTCAGATTCTGTTCCTAAACGCCTCAAAGAGTGCCTGAAGAACAAAGGAAGACCTCTAAAATACTAGTGACCTGTAAGTACCCAATTTCTTGGTATTAAATTATTACTAAATATTGTTGATCTAGTTGAGTCATTGTTTACATGAAGCTGCGTGTGCTGCCGCACGAACTTTTGGCGCGGACTGTATATATATATATTGGAATGGTTGTGATGAATTTCTGAAGGAAGGCAGCTAAGTGCTTTATAAGAGAACATCTGAGATACACATTAGAATTAATATATATCAGCAAGTTAGGTGAACTGAGGTACATCATTATCACATAACTGCTCTGTTATTTTGGCATGTTTCTGGCTAGTCCGAGATGCTTTCTAATTTTGTGTCTTTACTTGGATGCAGTCTAAGGTCTTTTTGGTCTAAGACATGATCTTAGATTAATCCTAAATCTTTATAATACTGGGCCTGGCAGTCTGTATGCTGAAGGCTTTTCTATTTCCTATAACATGTCTCAAGTCACCCACACACCTTAAGGATTGATGTCAGAGACACATAAAGTATTAGGGAGTCTCAAGAAGAGACTACAAGATGATCTAAACAGCTTTTGAGTATTTCCCACCACTACACCAACATATTTAAGTCATCCAGAACACCACCTTGATTTCCATTGGGCTGATTTCTATAAATGAGTGCAAGGACCATTTTGAAAAAAATGATTTGGTATCGAGATAAATACATGAATGTAATACTAAATAACTGGAATGTTTGTGAAGTACGAATAGGATAAAAGGATACACATTTGTGAAATGAACATCTTCATGAAAAGCTTCCATAATATACTATTCAGTGTTTAGTTTTGCACACCTTAACATAATTTGGTGAAGGTAAGCATTACCAGTCTTTAACAAGAAACATATTGCTGGATGCACAAGACACCCTGGATTGCACAACTGACTGACAGCTGCCTACTATTCCTGCTTCACACATTCACACTTTACAGCTCCCCACCTTTCAGCATAGAAGTTCTTTAAGAACTAAAGTTTCTGTCATTTGTTTTTACATGTATCTTGCATGCAAACATATCTTGTCAACATAATGTACAGGTGTACTACCATTGTCTACAACCCTAAGCTTATTATTATATTATCTCATTTTAATGACCGACCTTTGAAGAAACATTGATGCCATTATGTCAATATAATTTTCTTTAAAGATTTTTCAATTCATTTATAAACAATTTTCTGTTTAAAACAACCTTTTCTAGAAACAAAATGTTCTTGGCTTTAAAAGGTGAATCTGAATTTTTTAACAATAGAAAATCAGCAAAAAAAATTAGTCTATAGAACTGTTTACCTATCATTACTATAATATAAAAGATCAGAGAGTACTTTTGAAGCAAAATAGAATAAATAAATGTTGGTACACTGATACAAAAAAATCATTCCAGTGCGTGAAGCTTTGCTATACACAAGACTTCTCTAGAAAAAAAAAAAAGAAATTAATGTACTCAACAGTTTAATGGTGTATCACATTGAGAATGAGGTAAGGACATGTTCTGGGGGTCTTGACATGCAGGTACAGTATGTGTAGAGTTGACCTGTTCATTTGTCTCTGCAATCTTATCCTCTTTCTTACTTGAAGATTCTTCTATGACAAGTGGCTGCAATGGCTCTACAGGAGAGGAGGTGAGAGAGACAGGGTGTCTAGTGCCAGAGTCTTCTGAGGTATAGGGGGCAATGGGGAGGAGGGCAGGGATGGCAGGGCAGGACAGGCTGGTAGTGGTTGGGGGAAGAGGGGGTGCAGGAGGAGTGCTAACAGTAGGACTAGTAGTTTTGATGGTGACTATATTCTCACTAGAGGGAATTGAAGGTAGAGAGGCAGAGTTGGGCTTAGTTGCAGCAACTTTGGCTCTATTATGAACCATGTGACTTTTGACTAAATGTCCAGCAGCTAAAGCAGACATTAGAGATAATTCTCCAGCCAACACTGTTGATGCCAAGATCTTGGCAAATTGGCAGGCATTCTCCCCTGGATTCTCCACATTTGCACCTGAAAATGGGGAGGTAGATATAAATGGTAGCTATTAACAGTATGTACTCAAGATAATCAACCAATGTATTCATGTACCTGAATGATGGCCTAAACTAAGCACCACACACAATATTCACACTCAAGTGGGGTATTGCACTAAAAACAGCAGCTAGTGTCACATCATCAATTTTCCTATAGCCACACTGAATAACTTCTCTGATGTAAATAAAAGATCCTACAAATTATATAGAAATAATAAAATCGTTTTCATGTAAATAATATAATTTTCCACAAAAACTAGAATAATTATATGTACAGTAAAAGTCTGTTAATCCAATCACTGATGATCCAAATTTCTAGTAGTCCAAATTTTGGTCTGTGAAAATTCAAACCAGGCATTAGATGCACTGTAGCAACAAGGTGTAGTATTAAACTCTGCTATTGATGCTCCTGTAGCCTACAATACTCTCCATAACAATAGACATCACAGTACAGTATATATACATAAATGTGTTGTTTGAATGACATGGAAGTATTGTATGCTATGCCCTGTGGACTTAAGGTGTGTGTGTGTGTGTGAGGAGTTGCATTTTTGTTTATTGTGAGGGGTGGGATTCATTTGAGTTGGTGATTATCACTCATGAGATAAGTGGTTGTTTATTTGTTAGGAGATATGTTAAATCTATTTGTAGTACAAAAGGTTTGAAATCTGTTAAGGAATGTTTGTAAGAGGTTAAAGGCTATGTGCGAATGTGATTAATGTAATCTGCATATGAAGTTGTGGTCAGTTTTCAGTTTCTCTGACTGTAGTGACAGGCAATCTAACCTAAACTTAACCTAATTATACACAAAAAATATGAGTGCAAAAAAAAGCCTACTACACAAAAAAAATCAATATTGGGTTTCGTTGACAATGCTGCTAATTACCTAATAACAATGTCAGAAGCAGTCACCGTCCTTGCTGCCAAAAGCAGTAATCTGTTACTGACGTTGCTGCCAAAAGGAGTAATCTATGTGTTTTTAAATTTTTTTATGTGATTGTATTGATTCCTGATCTCAACAAATGTTATTTGATTTAACCCTAGAACGGTACCGTGACTCCATAAGGAGTCATGAGGTTCGTGATTTTGAAAAAATGTGCCATATTTCACGAGCGCCTCTTTCCTTCGCCTGCGGGTGTCTGTCTAGCGTCAGTCAGTCATCAGATCTAGAGGGGGACGGACGCGCTCCTCTCTGGCATTGGTCTTTCCTTGCTAGGTAAGACACCATGACGCCAGGTGGAGTCACACACCCCGTATATGAGATTTTTAATCATGAGGGAAAATATTTTTTATAGGCTTGTATATGTTATATACAAAGCCCTAGTATCTGTAAATCACACTAAATATATTCAGTTAGACTTGATAAGAGTCTTGATATAGATTTTCTCTTGTTTTACATATGTGTAATAGTTATTACTATTTTTTTTCTTTCTGGGTTTTATAGGAAAAGTTGACATGGCTCGTCGCCACCACCTGTCTCAGGAGGCTTTGCAATGGGTGTTGGCAGAAAACACTGTAGATCTCATAGGGGACATTATCTTCACTGAGATCTACGAGCCAGTCCTAGTAGAATATTGAAGGAAAATATATTTTTATAATATATTGCAGGGATGCATGTTGTTTATTTATTTACTTGGGTATTTGCGGAAAACCACTATACAAGAATTAGTCATTTTCACTGCAAAGATATGTAACTAAATAGTTCTAGAAGTATATTGAAGGGGAATATATTTTGATAATGTATTGCAGGGATGCATGTTCTACTAATTTATTTACTTGGCTATTTGCGGAAAATCACTCTACAGGAATTAGTAATTTTCATCTTCACAGCACCACAATTGGGATTCAGAGTGCACAATTTAACATATTGTCTAGTAAATGGCTTCAGTTGTTATGATAAGTGATTTTGTGGAAATTTATGTATGTATATTTATTTGCATATTTATTTACTAAAAATCCAATACATAAGAATTGGTCAATTTCATTTATTCCAAGGAACTCAATTACGATGCAGATGAGAATTTATACACCATTTTTTTGAAAGAGCAACCATTTTAGTTAAAGAATATAACATTTTCAAGCTTTTCTTTTGTAAAAATTCATGTTCATACCATTATATGGTGAAGTCTATCTATTTATCAATATTTTTTTTGTAAAAATTTATATATTTTTTTTTAAATATTATAAATTCATAGGTTTTTAATTTCAATGTACTAGAAGATGTTTTCTCTTCCATATCCCATCCAGTGTAACTAAAAAAAGAGGATCCATATATTTTTTTTAAATATTTGTGGCGTGACTGGAGTCACGGTACCGGGACCGTCGGTGATTTTGAACGGTACCATTCTAGGGTTAATGTTCCCTAACCCCAAAAAACAGATTTCCTACAGCTTTCTCCAGATTGTGAGGGATGAGAGTAGGCATAAGTTGAAAAGAGTCATTTATAACTGAAGAACTATCCATTAGCAAAAGAAATAATGTAGAACATCAATCAACTTACTACATGTCTTCCCAACGTACCAGAAGCAGCATGAAAACTGAAGGATGTGTGAATTTTAAAAAATAGTCTGAACTTAAATAGAGGTCTGGGTGTGGTGGTATTGTGAGGGGATAGGTATATCCTGATAATCTGAAGAAACTGACAATACAAACCACTTCTGGTCCTCTGCTCTTTGGATTAACAGACTTTTACTGTGCATAGGAATCTATAAACAAATAAAGAAAATGTGTAAAATACATTGTAGTGTTGTCAAGAAAATGTTACTTGTGTGTGAATATATATATATATATATATATATATATATATATATATATATATATATATATATATATATATATATATATATATATTTTTTTTTTTTATTTAATTCGTTCTTTTTTGGCTGTTCGAATTGGAAAAATTTGAATTAGGAAGCAATTTTTACTATTGAAATTAATGTAAAAACATTTAATCTGTTCCAGTTTATTTCAAATAAAAAATACTACACTCAATGAGAAATTGGTCCCTTAACATGGCCACAATAGCTAAAAATACAATAGCCATTGTTAAGAACTAAAGGAAAAAAAATGGTCCTGGCCCACCAGAGTGGTGATATGATTTAACATATTGGCACCTTGTTTTCCCCTCATCTCATTATAATTTATAGGTATTGTTCACATTTTAAGAGTATAAAGTAAACATAGACATGAAATGCATAAAAAAAAAACTGGCATAACAAAATACATTTGCATCAGTATGAAACTCCCAAGTCCCGATGAAACCTAAACAGGCCTCCCCCTGGTCCCTGCCTTCCTCTCATGTACTAAATACAGAAACAGATAGCGTAGTATTCCCCCCCTCCCCCTCACTCCATCCCTATCCCCTCCCATTCAATACATAAACAGACCGAGTAGGCTGCCCTGCCTCCCACTCCTTCCTTCAACCACTCACCATCCCGCCCCCCTCCGCCTCTCTCTCTCTCTCTCTCTCTCTCTCTCTCTCTCTCTCTCTCTCTCTCTCTCTCTCTCTCTCTCTCTCTCTCTCTCTCTCTCTCTTATCAAGTGGAATTTATTCTTCCAGCATCATTTCCAACAGGAATTATTTCAAGAAAAGTATAAAATATTGTACAAAACTGCAAATTATTGTATTACTGTAAGCTGTGCAAATGACAATGATATTTGACAATTCATTCTTCATTGGTTGTTTAAAGTGTTAAACATAACCGAGGCAACTAGGGGCCGGAGTGACTTAAAAGCCGTTCATGAGTCGCAATAGAAAGAGGTGTTCACAAAAGAGAAGTGCAAGCAAGATCAGCCGATTGGTGGAAAGGTGGTGTCAGCTGCCACGTGTGTTTGTGTTCGAATTGAGAGACTGCGTTCAGATCGGAGGTCAAAATTTGTTCGCCAAATGTGTTTGGATTTGGACGTTTTCGAGTCAAAGGGTGTTCGAATCAAGAAGTACCACTGTATATATACAGTCAACCCTTGTTTCTTCGGACTAATACAGACTGGAAAAAGTCGAGACATTGAAAATTGAGTACAATACAATTCTGTACTGTACAGAAAAAAGCCTATATTGTCTCACACACATACTCATAGGCTACAGTATGGTACAATATGCATATACAGTATACATGAGAGAGTAAAATATGTTTATACCTGCAATAGGGTACAGTATAATATTAACCTGAAAACTGCTGTATGCTTTCTGGGTGGCTTAGCGGTAAACTGCTGTACATCTTCTGGAAGCACACTTTTTAAACAGGCATCATTAAGTTTCTTTGGTTCATATTTCTTTGAAATGATTTTTTTGTATTTTAATAACCTTTCTTTCAGTAATTTTTGTCCTCCCAATATGAATTTGGTTATTCATATCATCCTTATAAAGGGAAACAATGGAACCACTATATTTTTATTTTATATAGGCGACATTGCACTCCTCTCATAGATATTAGAGTTTCAGTCTTATGTATAGTAGGAGGAAGGTATAAATTAGTAGTATAGCAGTTGTTTTTGTATAAAAAAGAATGAAGCAAACAAGATTATGGGAACAAGTGCTCCTTCACTAGACGTTGGCAATGGTGTCAGATGTGAAGAGCCAAGGGTGGCTGGCCCACACCACGCATCACACACACACACACAGCTGTATAGTATGATGTGTATATTATTGTGGCTTACACGGAACTAATATTTCGGTACTTTATTTATTGTGAATCAAGCAGAAGAGAGTATTTTCGTTTCACTTATTTATTTAAAACATAGAGAGAGAGAGAGAGAGAGAGAGAGAGAGAGAGAGAGAGAGAGAGAGAGAGAGAGAGAGAGAGAGAGACTATGTTTACTATGTCTTATCTAGAGTAATATTTCGCATTACCATTACCAGTGTATATCTATTCTTATTTGGCCAATTTATCCATTGCGCCTTCCCGCCAGTCGGCTGGTCTCGCTTGTACTTCACCGTGAACGCCTCTCTCTTGTGAACGGCTTATAAGTCACTCTGGCCCCTAGTTGCCTTGGTTACTCCGGCCCCCATCCCTGATTACCTCCTACCTACCACCCCATTCAATGCAGCTTCTTCTCTGGTCACTGGAAAACTTATTTACTAATGAAGATATATTGAACACTTTAAACAATCAATGAAGAATGAATTGTTAAATATCATTGTCATTTGCACAAACTACGATAATACAATAATTTGCAGTTTTGTATAATAATTTATACTTTTCCTGAAATAATTCCTGTTGGAAATGATGTTGTGAGAATATATTCTACTTGATAAGAAAAAGAGAGAGAGAGAGGGGGGGGGAGGAGGGAGAGACTGGGGGGAGGGGAGGCGCCTACTCGGTCTGTTTGCGTATCGAATGGGAGAGGATAAGGACTAAGGGAGGGGGAAGGGAGGAATACTACGCGATGTGTTCCTGTGTTCATTGCATGGAAGGGAGGCGGGGACCCGGGGGTAGGCTTGTCTAGTCTTCATCGGGATTTGGAAGTTTCACACCAAAGTAAATGAGTTTTTTTTTATTTATTGTTTATCGCCAACCTGTTTCACATAACATAGGAATAGAGTGGAACACTGGTTGCCAGACCGTAGATTAAAATCACCCTCCAACCCAAGGGTTGGGGGGAAGAGGAAAAAAAGAAAACGGGAAACCGTACCTCTACCCCCCAACCCACCCCTCCCATACCACCAACACCATTCCTTCACTACGGTCTGCTTGGAGTGGACGTGCCAGCACCGTGTTCTTCATGGCTTCATCACCTGCTCCCCTTCCCGTGGGACCTGCTCAACCTCGCCCTAGGAGGATCTGCTCTGCCTTACAGTGTGATAAGCGTTTATGTGCGGAGTCGGGAGATCCACATACCTTATGTGTGGGTTGCAGAGGGGGCATTTGTTCACTAGACAAAAGGTGCCAGGAATGCCAGGACTGGGAGGACGATCTCATTCTTAAGGCCAGTAAACACCAGCTTTCTCTTCGATCCAGGCGCTTGGCTTATCATAAAGGGAAGGTGGGAGGTAAGTCCGTTCCTGTACTTTCCCCATCTTCATCAGTGTCCCCAATTTTGGATTCAAATATGGCGGCGTTCACTGCAGACGACAGTGCGCGCTCTTCCACTTCCTCCCCCCCTTCCCCTGGCCCCTCTGCTTCCCAAGTGTATGTTACAAAGGAGCCTTCGCAGTTTTCTCAAGTTCTGAGCGCTATGGACAAGATGGCTTCTTTCCTGGGTATGACAGATGATTCTCCGTCTTGTTTGAGAGACATGGTTAAGAGTATTGTGCGGGATTCCTTAACAGACGAGTTAAACAACTTGATCTCCCCCCCTCTCCCCCCTGATGTTCCTGTGTTGGTGGTGGGTGATGGTGGCGAGTCTAGTGGTGTCCACCTCACCACCAATGTAGAGGGTGGGGTAGAAGCTCCACCATACATTAACCTAGACATGGTAGATTCGCTTCGTCCACAGGAGGTTTGTTTACAAAATTCTCCACCACCTGACACCTCCAAGAGGATACCCAAGGACCTGAAGGGAAAGGTGAAGCGTTCCCGTACTGTTGTTGTGGGGGATGGCGGAGAGGTTGCTGTTACCACCGCCCATCTCCACCTTACACGTCCGACGGTTGTAGAGTCAGACTGCTGCCATAACTATAAGGCCCGTTCTGTCTCTCAACCTAATGTCACCCTCGCATCCTGTGCTGAAGTTCGCCACAAGGTTGAATCAGCTCCTATACAGGTCGTGGGTGACGCTGTTGGTTCCTGCACGCTATCTCGAAGCGTTGAACCTCAGCCCATGCTGTCTACCTCTGGCAGTCGGACCTCACAGCGGACGTTCACCAAGACTAACGAAGACGAACAACAACAAACTTCTTCCTACTTCGTTCGTCCACGTAACGTACCTTCGTCACGTCGTCCTTCCACTCAGGGTGGTACTCATCCTTCTTCTAGTAAGGAAGAGTTGTTTCCTCTCCATGTTAGGGAAGGAACTTCCCATGCTTCGTCCTTCCACAGTCCTACACATGGACCTTCCTTGGAAACTGGTATGTGTCAACCCTCGACTTCAAGCCACACAGGAGACACACACAGCAAGAAAGGAGACACACGAAACAAACACGATGTTCGTTTGTTTTCGTTTGCAAACGACATAGACTTTCACAACGGAAATGATGGTCGTTTGTTTTCGTCTCCACATCCCTCTTTTGATGGACATCATCCTACTGAGGAAGATATTACCACCCATGATGATGAACAGTCTGACTTCCTCAAACTTGCCCACTTTGTATATAGTCAGTTTGAAAATTCCAAAGGTTCTACACCCATCTTCCAGGATAAGACTTTGGGCCCTGGTCAGGAGGATTTTGTGGCTAAGAAGAAGAGGTCTCCCCTCTTTCCCTTCCGTTGGGCTAATCCTATGACCCAAACTACTGAGCGGATTGACCGCATGGCTTCTGAACGGTTCTCCTCAGGTCGCTCTTCACTTCTACCCTTTTCCCTTCCTGGGAAATCGTTCTACAGGCCTGACGAAGACACACTAAACTACAAGGCATCTACAGTTAACTCATCTTTGGCTAGTCTCTTGACTAAGAGTCCTTCAGATATTCGTCCTTCGCTCTCCAGCAGGGACCTTATGCAAATTGAAGAGTCCTTGCGATATCTACGTTCAGTCCAGAACTTTCAGTTTTGGATGTTTGGAGCAATATCCAGACTGTTTAAGTTGGGTGACTCTACTACAGATAAGGACTTGCTCATGAACCAGGCAGTTTACAGTATGCAGCTGGCAATGCAGCGAGCAGCCCAGGTCTCCACTACAGCCCTTTCTAACATCCTGACCATTAGGAGACAGTCCATTCTCAATACCTTGCCTGGTTCATTCTCCTCCACTGACAAGCAAGACTTGCTTCAGTCTCCTCTGGAATCTTCCACACTTTTTGTTGAGGAGAAGATTGATCGAGCCCGTAGACAGTCCGACCTCTTCTCCACCAGGAAACTACACGAGGCTACGGTTACTGCTTTGAAGAGGAAGCCTTCGTCCAGCTCTCCTGCGCCTTCTTCTCGTTCTCACCCCAAGTCATCTTTCTCCGGCTTTAAACGTCATCAACCTCAAAGCAACGTCCAGCCCTTCAAAAAGGGTAGTACTTCCAGATTTCCGCCTAAGGAACGGCGCCCCTCTGCTCCTTCCAAGGCGGTTTTTCGGAAGTAGGATCCCCTCGCCTCGACCTCTCCTGTAGCGGGCTCCCTCGCCCACAAGTGGAAAACATGGCAACAGGAGGGCGCAGACTTGTGGGTAGTCGACGTCCTTCGTCACGGCTACCGCATTCCCTTCTCCAGTCATCCTCCACTTTCAGCTTCTCCGAAGCTCTTCGGAAGTTATGCCTCCAACTCCGACCGAGGGAGAGCGCTACAGGAAGAACTCTACACTCTTCTTCAGAAAGGGTGCGTGGAGCCTTCAACAACCGATCCAGGCTTCTACAGCAGGATGTTTGTCGTTCCAAAAGCTACAGGGGGTTTCCGTCCAGTCATCGACTTGTCAACATTAAACCGTTTCATCTCGACAACACCTTTCCGGATGGAGACAAACTCTTCAGTCATGTTAGCCATCCGTCAAGGGGATTGGATGATGTCTCTGGATCTAAAGGACGCTTACTTCCAGATTCCCATACATCCAGACAGCAGGAGGTTCCTTCGGTTCATGTGGGGTCATCATCCATTCCAGTTCAAGGTTCTGTGTTTCGGCTTGTCGACGGCCCCCCAAGTTTTTACAAGAGTCATGGCTCTTCCTGCTGCTGTTCTTCACAAGAGAGGCATTCGTCTACTGAGATACCTGGACGACTGGCTACTCTTAGCCTCCTCCAAAGAGGAGGCCCTGAGGTCGAGGCAATCTATACTGGACCTTTGTACTTCCCTCAACATTGTTATCAACTGGGAGAAATCCGACCTTACTCCAAAGCAAAATGTGAATTTCCTGGGTATGGAGATCCACTCAAGAGATCTCATGGCGTTTCCTTCCCAGAAGAGAGTAGACAATCTTCAAGACATCATAAAGGACTTCTTAAGCCAGTCTTCTCCTCCAGCACAGAGCTGGCTGATCCTCCTGGGCCACCTTTCATCTCTAATACATCTTGTTCCAGGGGGTCGAAGGAGGATGAGAAGTCTACAGCTTCATCTTTCGCTTCACTGGGACAGACGCCGGTATGGCTCCCATTTTCCAGTTCCTATCTCAGAGGAAGTTCGTCGAGACGTTCAGTGGTGGTCGACTCCTTCCAACCTCCTTCGGGGTCAGACCTTACGTACAAACAGCCCAGATCTGACCCTATACACGGATGCTTCCTTGAAGGGATGGGGAGCATCTCTCCTCGACATAGGACACAGTGGCACTTGGTCGAGGGCAGATCTTCAAGAACACATCTCCCTTTTAGAACTACGAGCTGTCAAGCTGGGTCTCCAAACATTCGAGTCTCATCTACAAGGGAAGACGGTGGCTGTAATGTCGGACAACACCACTGCAATCTCTTACTTACAGAAGGCGGGAGGCACAAGATCAGCCACCCTGAATCAAGAAGCACAGGATACCCTTCAGTGGGCAGAGGACAACTCTGTTACCATCTTGACACGGTTTGTTCGAGGACAGAACAATGTGCTAGCAGACGGCCTCAGCAGGAGGAACCAGGTGCTGTCCACGGAATGGACATTACACCATCAAGTTTGCTCCAACCTGTGGAAACTATGGGGGTGTCCTCTGCTCGATTTGTTTGCCACCAGGCAAAACAACAGACTGCCCAACTTTGTGTCTCCCTTCCCAGATCCGACAGCAGTTGCGACGGATGCATTTCTTTTTCCATGGGATCACAAGGAAATGTATGCCTTCCCCCCTTTCGCCATCATAAGGAGAGTCATCAACAAACTCTGCTCCTCAAAAGGAACCAAGTTGACCTTGATCGCTCCCTTCTGGCCCCAGAAAGAGTGGTTCCCAGATCTGGTGGCCATGTCCATAATGTCGCCACACAGACTGCCTCTCAGGAGAGACCTTCTACGTCAACCACACTTCCACCGGTTTCACCTCAATCTCCACGCGCTACAACTAGTAGGGTGGAGACTGTCGAGCGACTCCTCCGATTTCGAGGTTATACCCGAGGAGTCTCGCAGGCAGTGGCGGAATCTAGACGACCTTCCACTACTCTGAACTACCAATCCAAGTGGAAGAGATATCGTCAATGGTGTTTGGATTCCGGCCATTCAGTTTCGCGTCCTTCTAGTCAGAAGTTCGCTGCCTTCCTCCTCTTTCTTCACCAGACTTGCCATCTTTCTGCTTCTGCCATCAAAGGATATAAGGCAATGCTCAATAGTGTCTTCTCCCTTAAAGGCTTTGACCTTTCACAAGACCTGGTTCTTCGCAACCTGATTAGTTCAATCGAGACACAGGCCCCGAGACGGGTTGTAAGACCTCCGTCGTGGAATTTGGATGTGGTTCTACGGGCACTCACTCGTCCACCCTTCGAGCCACTGACGTCTGCTTCCTTTCGGGATCTCACTAAGAAGTCACTCTTCCTTGTCTCGCTGGCCACAGCTAAAAGAGTTAGCGAAGTACAAGCCTTGTCGAGGAGAATAGCCTTTCAGGGCAAAGATCTCCTCTCTTATCTTCCGGAATTCCTTGCGAAGACTGAGAAGGTCACTAACCCACTTCCTCGAGAATTCCGTTTGCGGAGTCTTGCTTCTTTGGTGGGTCCCTCTGATGAAGAACGTCTCCTCTGCCCAGTTCGAGCCCTTCACTATGTTTTGAAGAAGACGGAAGGTCTGTCGCACAAACCCAGGCACCTTTTCGTCTCTCCTTCCAATACTTCCAAGCCTCTTTCTAAGAATGCCATGTCTTTCCTTCTTAAAGAGACTATTCTCCAGGCTCATCAGTCTTTTCCTGAAGAGCTTCAGCAGTCTCTGAAGGTCAGGGCTCACGACATTCGCGGAATTGCAACCTCGCTCAACTTTTCTCGGAACCTTTCGTTTGCTTCCATTCTGGAGGCAGCTTCTTGGAAGACTCCATCAGTGTTCGCCAACCATTACCTGAAGGACTTAGAGAGAATAGAAGGGGACACCTTCTCTCTGGGACCTGTCGTGGCGGCTGGCGATATTCTTCCCTAACCTTATCTCCAAGCCCGCCAATCCTACCTGCACGATCGCTTCGGCTTCCACCTCTGAGGAACCTGCCTAGGTTGTGTTTCTGCCACTCTCCTGAGACCTGTGGTACAGTTGGCTACATTGTGCTTTGGCCTTGCTCCCAACTATCTCCACTATGAGGTGTCCGCTCCGGCTCCTAAGACCGGTCCTGCACCTCTGCCACCGAGGATTCTTCATTGGGTCAGTATAGCGGAGTTTTTCTCACGTTTTGTTACCCTTGATTCTCAGGTGATGCCACGTCTTTGTCTCAGAGCACCCTCCTCCACTAAATGTGGGATTCTGTTCTATTCCTATGTTATGTGAAACAGGTTGGCGATAAACTATTTTTTCATTCTAAAAAATGTTTTCGCTACTTACCTGTTTCACATAACACATACCCGCCCTTCCTCCCCACTACTCTGTGTCCTCGTGAAGGAATGGTGTTGGTGGTATGGGAGGGGTGGGTTGGGGGGTAGAGGTACGGTTTCCCGTTTTCTTTTTTTCCTCTTCCCCCCAACCCTTGGGTTGGAGGGTGATTTTAATCTACGGTCTGGCAACCAGTGTTCCACTCTATTCCTATGTTATGTGAAACAGGTAAGTAGCGAAAACATTTTTTAGAATGAAAAAATAGTTTTTTTAGAGTTTATTTATTTATTTATTTTATTTATTGTATTTATTATTTTTTTTTTATGCATTTCATGTCTGTGTTTACTTTGTACTCTCAAAATGCAAAGAATATCTATGAATTATGATGAGATGAGGGGAAAACAAGGTGCCAATTTGTTAAATCATGTTGCCACTCTGGTAGGTCAGGACCAATTTTGTTTTTTCCCATTACTTCTTAACAATGGCTATTACGTTCTTAGGTATTGTGGTGATGTTAAGGGACCAATTTCTTGCAATAGCTGGGGTTGAGTGTAGTTTTTTTTATTTTTATTTATTTTTATTTTTTATTTATTTTTTTTTTACTTAAAATCGACTGGAACAGATTAAACATTGTTACATTATTTTCAATGGTAAAAATTGCTTCCTAATTTCAATTTTCCCAATTCAAACAGCCAAAAAGAACTAATTAAGTTCGAATCAAAAGGTACCACTGTATATATATATATATATATATATATATATATATATATATATATATATATATATATATATTATATATATATACCTAAATGTGTGTTTCCATATATATGTAGTTTAATCCATGTAGTTTGATGCCATTTACTTTATTTGTGATTCAAAATATTAGTGTCTGAGTAATGGAAAGAATATTATTTATATGGAGATTGCCGTTAAAGAAAGAAAATATTATTGTTTTATCATTTATTTCTTTTGAAGCAAGAGAGAGAGAGAGAAAGAGAAAGAGAGAGAGAGAGAGAGAGAGAGAGAGAGAGAGAGAGAGAGAGAGAGAGAGAGTGTTATAGATTCGCACACACACACACACACACACACAGAAACATGCACAGACTGAACATGGTTGTGTGTATTCACATGTGACATTGACAACACTACTACATGGTCGTCGCCATGGCAACGAGTTGTCTGTGTGTATCCCCCCTGCCACCTCCCCCTACCTCCCTCCCCACACCCCACTCTCCACAATGGCTCCAGATACTGCCAGAAATCCATTTTGTGGTGAAAAGTGCTTAGAAATATGGTACCTGCCGGAAAACTCACGCGTCGTCTATGTCCTCTGCTGTGAGAGCTACCTACTGGTCAAAGTTGTCACTCTGGGCAAACATAGCCGCATCAGACAATTGTCCGAACCCCGGACATTGACCGAAGAATTAAAAGTCCGATGAAATGAAGTCTGAAGAAATAAGGGCTGACTATATATATATATAAATATATATATATATATATATATATATATATATATATATATATATATATATATATATATACGAGGAGGAGGCAGTAGACACCTGCCGAAATGATAATTATTTCCAGGGAAGTCTAAAGCACTGGAACAGGGGGTGCTGTGAGCTTGTCATCAAAGCCAGTTGTGACCTAACTGAAGGTTTCCCTTTGTGTCTCATAACACAAGGGGGTAGTCACAGTCTCTAAAGACAACCTCTTCCTCCACACAAAACTACATGCACCTAGTTACCCACACATCCTTCACTCAAAATTTTTCCTAAATATGGCAACTCCTACACCAGCCTTGGAGTCCCACTCTGGTGAGGGGACCATAAATGTCCCCAGGTTGGATTGCTCTTCTGTTATCGACCCTAAGTGTCTTGAAACCTCCCTCACATTTTTCTCTATCAACTTCAACAACATTCGCAGTCTTCAATTTAATTTTCAATCTGTAGAACACTACCTCTCCTCCACTAAACCTCATCTTCGTTTCCTTACTGAAACACAGGTGTCTGAGGCAACTGACAGTAACCCCTTTTCTGTTCCCTCCTACTTTCTCTATCCTCATTTTCGTTCCAAAGCTGGATGTTGCGTCTGTGTCCGCAATGATATAACTTGCTCTCGTGCCCACGCTCTTGAATCTTCTGACTTCAGAGTCACTCTCTAACTAAATTTTTCTGTGCTGTATATCTCTCACCTAACTCCTCTGACTATAGAAAATTCTTTGACTTCCTAACATCTAAAGTGGAGCACATTCTGATTCTCTTTCCTTTTGCGGAGATCTCCATTCTTGGAGACTTCAATGTTCGCCACCAGCTTTGGCTTTCCTCTTTCACTGACCATCCTGGTGAACTTGCCTATAACTTTGCTATCCTACATGATCTAGAGCAACTCGTGCAACACCCTACTCGTATTCCTGACCATCTTGGAGATACACCCAACGTTCTTGACCTTTTCCTAACCTCTAATCCTTCTGCTTATACTGTCACCCTTTCTTCTCCATTGGGTTCCTCCGATCACAATCTCATATCTGTATCTTGTCCTATCTCTCCAATTCCTCCTCAGGATCCTCTGAGGCAGAGGTGCCTTTGGCGTTTTGCCTCTGCTAGTTAGGGAGACCTGAGGAGGTATTATGCTGATTTTCCTTGGAATGATTACTTCTTCTGTGGCAGAGACCTGTCTGTGTGTGCTGAGTGCATAACAGAGGTGATAGTGTCTGGCATGGAGGTGTACATTCCTCACACTTTTTCTCGACCTAAACCTTCCAAACCCTAGTTTAACACAGCTTGCTCTCGTGCTATCCTTGATAGAGAGGTGCCCCACAAAAGGTACTTGAGCCTTCCATCATCTGAGTTTCACGCGCTTTATATTTCTGCCCGAAATCATGCTAAGTCTGTTCTTCATCTTGCCAAAAACTCCTTCATTCATAGAAAGTGTCAAAATCTTTCCAGATATAACTCACCTCAAGACTTCTGGCATCTTGCCAAAAACATCAACAACTATACTTCTTCATCTTTCCCTCCTTTATTTCAACCAGATGGCACCAATGCTATCTCATCTATCTCTAAAGCTGAACACTTAGCTCAAACCTTTGCTAATAACTCTACCTTGGATGATTGCGGGCTTGTTCCTCCTTCTCCTCCCCCCCTCTGACTACTTCATGCTACCTATTAAAATCCTTCGAAATAATATTTTCCATGCCCTCGCTGGCCTAAACCCTCGGAAGGCTTATGGACCTGATGGGGTCCCTCCTATTGTTCTCCGAAACTGTGCCTCTGTGCTTGCACCTTGCCTAGTCAAACTCTTTCAACTCTGTCTATCTACATCTACCTTTCCTTCTTGCTGGAAGTTTGCCTACATTCAGCCTGTTCCTAAAAAGGGTGACCATTCTAATCCTTCAAACTACTGTCCTATTGCTTTAATCTCCTGCTTATCTAAAGTTTTTTAATCTATTCTCAACAAGAAGATTCTTAAACATCTATCACTTCACAATCTTCTATTTGACCGCCAGTATGGCTTCCATCAAGGCTGCTCTACTGGTGATCTTCTGGCTTTCCTTAATAGTCTTGGTCATCCTCTTTAAGGGATTTTGGTGAAACTTTTGCTGTAGCCCTAGACATATCAAAAGCTTTTGATAGAGTGTGGCACAAAGTTTTAATTTCCAATTTACCCTCCTATGGCTTCTATCCTTCTCTCTGCAACTTCATCTCTAGTTTCCTTTCTGATCGTTCTATTGCTGCTGTGGTAGACGGTCACTGTTCTTTCCCTAAATCTATCAACACTAGTGTTCCTCAGGAGTCTGTTCTATCACCCACTCTCTTCCTATTTTTCATCAATGATCTTCTAAACCAAACTTCTTGCCCTATCCACTCCTATGCTGATGATACCACCTTGCACTTTTCCATGTCTTTCCATAGACAACCAACCCTTCAGGAAGTACACAGCTCATGCAGGGAAGCCTCAGAATGCCTAACTTCTGATCTCTCTTAAATTTCTGATTGGGGCAAAGCAAACCTAGTGTTGTTCAATGCCTCAAAAACTCAATTCCTCCACATATCAACTCGATACAACCTTCCAAATAACTATCCCCTCTTCTTCAATGACACTCAACTGTCCCCTTCTCCTACACAAAACATTCTAGGTCTATCCTTTACTTGTAATCTAAATTGGAAACTTCACGTCTCCTCTCTAGCTAAAACAGCTTCCATGAAGTTAGGTGTTCTGAGCCATCTCCGAAAGTTTTACTCTCCTCCCCAACTGCTAACTCTATACAGTGGCCTCATCTGCCCATTTATGGAGTATGCTTCACATGTTTGGGGAGGCTCCACTCATACAGCTCTTTTGAAGAGGGTGGAATCAAAAGCTTTTCATCTCATCAACTCCTCACCTCTGACTGACTGTCTTCAGCCTCTTTCTCATCGCCCCAATGTTGACTCTCTTGCTCTCTTTTACCGCTATTTTCATGCTAACTGCGTGCCTCCCCTGCTCCCGTGACCTCGCTGCACAAGACTTGCTTCTTCCTCTCACCCCTATTCTGTCCATCTCTCTAATGCAGGAGTTAACCAGTATTCTCAGTCTTTCATCCCTTTCTCTGGTAAACTCTGGAACTCTCTCCCTGCTTCTGTATTTGCACTGCCTATGACTTGAACTGTTTCAAGAGAGAGGTATCAAGACACTTATCCCCTTCTTTTGGCTACTGAATCTGGACTTTCCAGGGACCAGCACTACAGTGGGCTTTTTTGTTAGATTTTTGTAGCCCTTGGCCGCCTCCCTTGTACATGGAAAAAAAAAAAAAAAAAAAAAAAAAAAAAAAAAAAAAAAAAAAAAATATATATATATATATATATATATATATATATATATATATATATATATATATATGAGTAGCTCCGCGGGAGAACGATCCAAGCACCATTTTTTGAAAACTGCAAAAATCGATCCTAAAGTTTTAATCTTTAATATCTCGAAAATCAGCCATATGATTTTAGCGTAACATATACCAAAATATTCCTTAACATGTCAGCTTCCCAGGGACATGAAAAGTAATTTTGAGCTAATCACACATTGAATCAGAATTGATGATAAACAAAGACTATTCACGTGTGGCGTTCGTCTTAATGAGGTGTATTCATGTAAACTAAGGTAATAGAAATGATTGTAACACTGATATGAAATAAAATTAAAGGTAGACTTACCACAATAGTGTGAAAGTTGAGTGTTGAATGTTAATTCCCCTCTTTCCTGTCCCTTCCCCTCCACCCGAAGCTCAGGATTAGTTGTCATCCTCGTCAGGATGCAAGACATTGTGCTGGACTGTGCCAGCCTGGAGGCCCTGGTAAAAGGCCTTCTTGTCATCTGGCATGAGGCATAACATGTTTGTTAAGTCACTGAGCTTCTCTTCACTGAGTTGTAGGGGGGCATCATACAAGGGTGGGAAGGGGACGGTACTCAGGTTGAACCTGTTACGGGACCAAGCTCCACTCCCTTTCATCTGTCGGACTTCGGTGACGTTGTTGTTGTCGAGTGTGTAGTCCGACTTGATGACGTAGCCTTCTCTGTAATTCAGGCGGAAGAGCAGTATTCGTGCAGGCTTCCACTTTCCGTGGCTTTTTGCTACCTCTGCTGGTCTCTAATTCATTTTCATTCTCGTTTGTCCCTTGTACAACATCAATAGCAGGTGGGTCATCAACATCATTGTCATAATTGCATGCAGGCATCGTTAAAATCAAGTGAAATGCAATACAATTCAAGAGATGCTTCTATGAATGGCGTAGCCCAAGCGAGACTGTGGCACCGAGGCGGCTTTAGTGGCACACTCAGTCTCCGGGAGGGCAAGCGGCCAGCTCATTGGCCACACGCTACTTACGTCACGACATCTCACGCTCCGCCATTGGCCGACTGGCCTGACGCCTTAACCACGTCATCTCGCCTGCTCTGGGGATTGGCTGGCTGCAATGACGTCACAGCCAGAGGCGCTTGGATTATTCTCCCGCGGAGTAAATTTACCCAAGAGCCTACATGTCAACAAGGGCGAAAAATACCTGGCATTCTATCGAGGTTTTGACCGTATTAACATAAAGGGAGAAAAATCTAAGCGATATGTAGTGATAGAGGAGGCCTTGAACTCCCGTTTGCGCGCAAAAACACGTTTTCCCTGAGGGTGGCGCTTAGATTGTTCTCCTGCGGAGCTACTCATATATGTATATATATATATATATATATATATATATATATATATATATATATATATATATATATATATATATATATATATAAAGTTCCAGATATATGTAAGTGACATGCAGTGTGGCGTAGTCAGCTATATGAACCTGTTTGCAGATGACGCCAAATTAATGAGTTGTTAAAAACATTGATGACTGTCAAAAGTTACAAGATAATATAGACAAGCTCTATGAATGTAATAAGAGGTGGAAATTGGATTTTAATGCGAAAAAATTGTATGTGATGGAGCTAGGGAAAAGTAAAAGAAGGCCAGAATGGAGTTGCAAGATGGGACAGGAAGTAATACTTAAGACCAAGGAAGAAAAAGATCTGGTGATATAAGACACAATGATCCCAGAATGTCACATAAGCAAACTATTTGGATCAACATACAGGATATTGACCAATACAGTAAGTCCTCCTTATATGGTACTTCATTATCTGGTAAATTCACATTTATGGTGTTTGGTAATTATTACCCTCAATTCTATGTATGGTAAGAAAAATTCACATATACGGTGCCATGGAAAATGTCTTAACAGAAAATGTCTCCCAGTGAGACCAAGGAAGAAAAAGATCTGGGGGTAGTGATACAAGACACACTGATCCCAGAATGATACATAAGTAAATTATTTGGATGAACACACAGGATATTAACCAATACAGTAAGTCTTTCTTATACAGTAATTTGTTATCTGGTAAATTCACAGTTATGGTGTTTGGTACCATCAATTATATTTACAGAAAGAAAAATTCACAGATATGGTGTCGCAGAAAATGTCTCCCAGTGAGACTTTTATGGGAATTATTCTGTGTTTACAAGCAATACAATTGTTGTTCAAACAATGCAACCATAAATATAATTGTTCTTCTTCCTTTTCCATCACATGCTCCCATATATTTTCCTTGTAAAATTGAGAAATATGAGTAATTATGAAAACACATCTTCCACATGCTATTATGCTATTTCTCACTCACTAATCTGGGTTATTCACTAATTTTCTATTTCAACACTTCATAGACATCAGAGCAACAATATTTGTCTTTATAAACCCATACACAAATTGTTTGGGGATTGGAGAAATGTTTGGGAGTAGTTGGAGCAGCAGAGTTGGAGCAGTGAGGGAGTTAGAGCAGCAAATTAGTGAGGGAGTTGGAGCAGCAGATTAGTGAGTAAGAAATAGCTTAATAACATGTGGAACATGTGTTTTCATAATTACTCATATTTCTCATTTTTACAAGGGAAATATGTGGAAACATGTGATAGAAAAGGAAGAAGAACAATTATATTTTACACCGTACTGTAGTGCCACCATGTGCAGCCACCACAACAATCAGTTTCTTCCTGCATTTCCGCAATGAACAGAGGTGAAATCCTTACGGCATGTTTTTTTGTGGATATTGTTATCACTACGCACAGTGACGCACCCATAATGGCCTCAAAATGCAGCACTTTCCATTTCTTATATGACTATTTTCATGTATTTTACTGTCTGTAGGGTGACTTTCAACGTGCTGGAACACATTCCCTATTATTACTTGTTATAATGGGTTTGGTATATGGTAATTTCGATTTGTGGTAAGGTTTTCAGGAACGCACATGTATCATATAAAGAGGATTTACTGTATTAGGGTGGCTTTTCACTATATGGATAAGGATATGATGAGAAAAATTCTAACCAGTATGTGAAAAAAGATAAAAAAAAATTAGAAAGGATTCAAAGAGTAGCCACAAAAATCATACCAGAATTAAGAGAACTAACATATGAAGACATATTAAAAGAAATGGGACTGCCAACTCTGCAAGACAGAAGAAAGAGAGGAAATCTAAACTCTATACAAGATAGTAAATGGCAATAAAAAGCTGGACAAGCAAAACCTAGTGATGATGGAGGAAGAAAATAGACAGATGAGAGAACACTCAGGGAAGATCCAAAAGAGTCAGTGTTTAAAGGACATTACAAAATACAATTGAAGAGAAAGCTGGTGTTTACTGGCCTTAAGAATGAGATCGTCCTCCCAGTCCTGGCATTCCTGGCACCTTTTGTCTAGTGAACAAATGCCCCCTCTGCAACCCACACATAAGGTATGTGGATCTCCCGACTCCGCACATAAACGCTTATCACACTGTAAGGCAGAGCAGATCCTCCTAGGGCGAGGTTGAGCAGGTCCCACGGGAAGGGGAGCAGGTGATGAAGCCATGAAGAACACGGTGCTGGCACGTCCACTCCAAGCAGACCGTAGTGAAGGAATGGTGTTGGTGGTATGGGAGGGGTGGGTTGGGGGGTAGAGGTACGGTTTCCCGTTTTCTTTTTTTCCTCTTCCCCCCAACCCTTGGGTTGGAGGGTGATTTTAATCTACGGTCTGGCAACCAGTGTTCCACTCAATTCCTATGTTATGTGAAACAGGTTGGCGATAAATACAATTTTCCATATAGAACTGTGGATATTCAGAATGGATTAAAAGAAAAGGTTGTTATAGCAACCAACATACATAAATTCAAGGAAATGTTGGATATATAGAGATATGGAGACAGGACACTTTGAGTCATGCTCGAATCCTGTATAATACAACTGGGGAAATATAACTAGGTAAATACAGACATGTGTGTATCTATGTGTATTTACCTAGTTGTATTGTACAGGGTTCGAGCGGGGCTCATAGTATCCTGTCTCCATGTCCCCACTCATCTAATTTTGCTTTAAATTTATACACATTATGTGCTGTAACAAATTCATTATTCAATGCGTTCCACTTCTCCACTGTTCTGTGGGGAAAACTGTATTTTCCAATATCCTTCACACACTGCCTCTTCCTTATCTTCTTTACATGACCTCTTGTCCTTCTATCTTCTTTTGTCACCAGCACCAAGTCTTCCTTGTCAATCTTTTCAATGCCATTAACTATCTTGTACATTGTTATTAGGTCCCCTCATTCTCTTCTATCTTGTAAGGTTGGTAGTCCTATTTCCTTCGGTCTTTCTTCATATGTTAAGTCCCTTGATTCCGGTACCATCTTCGTAGCAATCTTCTGTATCCTTTCTGTTCTTCTTGTATCCTTTTTAGAGCTTGGAGACCATACCACTGCTGCATATTCCAGCTTTGGGCGTATCATGGTTGTGATGATTTTTTTCATCATATCTTTGTCTATGTAATGAAATGCCACTCTTATATTGGTCTACATTTTATATGATAATCCAAATATCTTTCTTATGTGTTTTTTGGGGCTCAGATTTTCCTGTATAATCACTCCTAGATCTTTTTCCCTTTCTAGTCTTTATTATTTGTTCCTCTCCCGTCATATAGTTACATACCGGTCTTCTTTTGCTCTTTCCTAGTTCCATTATGTGATATTTCTTGGCATTAAACTCCAATTTCCACTTCTTACTCCACTCAAAGATTTTGTTTATATCTTCCTGTAACAGCAGACAGTCCTCCTTGGATTTAATAACTCTTAGCAGCTTTGCATCATCAGCAAATAAATTGATATAACTATTTAACCCAATGTGCATATCGTTTACATAAATCTGGAACATAATGGGGGTTAACACTGACCCTTGTGGCATTCCGCTTGTAACTTTAGCCCAAGTTGAATATGTATCTCTGATCACAGTTCTCATCTCCTTATTCTTCAAATGATCCCTTGTCCATTCTAGCAAATTTCCTCATAGTCCTCCTATGTTCTCTAGTTTCCAAAGTAGTGTTCCATGAGGGACTTTATCAAAAGCCTTCTTTATATCCAGGTATACTGTGTCCACCCATCTGTCTCTGTTATCCAATCCTGCAATAACTCCCGAGTAGAAGCTTAATAAGTTTCATACACATGACTGTCCTGTCCTGAACCCAAACCCTCAACTGTCTGTTCAATATGACTTGTTTCTTTTCTAGATTCTTAACCCATTTTTCCTTGATAGTTAATTCACACAACTTCCCCAAAACACCTGTAAGTGACACTGGTCTGTAGTTTAGTGGTTCAGTTGCCTTTCCTCCTTTAAATATCGGTATTACGTTGGCTCTCTTCCATTCTATTGGAATTTTTCCTTGATTTATTGAACTTATAATTATTTTCCAAATTGGTTCCAGTAATTGCTCTTTACATTCTTTTAACACCCAGCCTGATACACCATCTGGTCCCATCGCTTTTCTGACATCCATCTTATCCAATAATCTTCCAATCTCCTCCTTGTGCACTGTGATTTCCTGTAATCCTTGGCAATGCAATGTCCTATTTGGTTCTGTAAAATCATCTTCTGCAGTGAACACTGTTACGAAACTCTCATTCATTATTTCACACATTCCCACCTCTGTTTGGTATGTCTTCCCTCCTTCAGTTATTTTTTCTATTGTTTCCTTGTTCTTCGTTTTGTCATTTATAAACTTGTAGAAAAGTTTGGGCTTGTCTTTGCTTTTATTCACCACATCTTTCTCAAATTTTCTTTCTTCCTCTCCTTATTCTAATATATTCATTCCTCGCATCCCTATACTGCCGTCTGTTAATGTCATTTCTCTGTTTTATGAGTTTCTTTCAAGCTTTATCTTTTTCCTTTTTTGCTTTTATGCATCTAGCATTGTACCATGCATGTATTTTTTTAACTTTATACAAAGACACATAATTTTTAACTCCTTCATTATATTTCCGTAAGAATATTTCGTATTTCCCCTGTAATATCTTCC
>CM035187.1:8489957-8594599 GCA_020233015.1 Callinectes sapidus | reverse complement strand
TATATATATATATATATATATATATATATATATATACTCAAACACTTCCCAATCCAAACACATTTGGCGAACAAATTTTGGCCTCCAATCCGAACACAGCTTCTCGATTTGAACCAAAAAAAAAAAAAAAAAAAAAAACATGTGGCGGCCGATGCGCATTCCCGCCAGCCGGCCGGTCTCGCTTGTACTTCTCCACCATGAACACCTCTCTCTCGTGAACGGCTTTCAGGTTACTCTGGCCCCTAGTTGCCTTGGTTACTCTGGCCCCCAACCCTTATTACCTCCTACCTACCACCCTGTTCAATGCAGCTTCTTCTCTGGTCACTAGCAAACTTATTTACTAATGAAGATATATTGAACACTTTAACCCTTAGCGTACGGTGATCGTACATGAACGATCATAGCGCCGTGGCTGGTGGGACGGTGATCGTTCATGTAATCAAGAATTTTCCCGCCACACATTCGTATTGTCGCGCCGCTCTCTCGACTCACAAGGGGAGCCTGAGCATCTGGCAACACTTCCCACTTGCTGAGTTGCCACTTTGACTGCTTTCACGTACTATTCAGTTAGATTTTCTCCTTCATGGAGGCAACATCTGGCAACCCCCGGGACCCGGCGGATAGTTCCCCCCCTCCGCTTGAAGAAAGGAGCATGGATGCGGAAATACATGTTCCATATGATTCTCATTTTGACATAACTGATGAGAGTGACGATAGTGATTTTTGTTTTGAGACCGATGACAGACATTGGAGAGACGATTTCCCCGGCTAACAAAGGAAGGAATTGGGTTCATTTTCCTTTCCTCCATCTCCCATTTTACAAGTACACACACACACACACACACACACACACACACACACACACACACACACACAGAATCTTCGGCCAAGAGACTGTAGGAAGATATCTCAGATCTGTTTACCGTCCTAGGTGTCAAATATCGCGTGATAAGCCCTCTCTCTCTCTCTCTCTCTCTCTCTCTCTCTCTCTCTCTCTCTCTCTGTGTGTGTGTGTGTGTGTGTGTAGCCAAAAATAAACTCACTCTACCTGCGTGAGAGAGAGAGAGAGAGAGAGAGAGAGAGAGAGAGAGAGAGAGAGAGAGAGAGAGAGAGAGAGAGAGAGAGAGAGAGTTTCGCGGACCATTTCGTCACGCTGCTGGGCCTTTCTGGTCAGCGGGTTACAATGCACGATCAGACAGAAATCTTTTATGGGCTGTAATTTTGCTCTCAGATGTCATAGCATGCTTGACAGTACATCATTGTAATCAGAATTAAACAGATAAATGGATTTTTATCAATAAAATTATCTGCAAACATTTTCCTATATTCCAAAAGTTACCCGGAGAAGGGAATTGAAAATAAACTAGCTAGCCGTATGCTAAGGGTTAAACAACCAATGAAGAACAAATTGTTAAATATCATCGTCATTTGCACAAACTACGATAATACAATAATTTGCAGTTTTGCACAATAATTTATACTTTTCTTGAAATAGTTCCTGTTGGAAATGATGTTGTGAGAATATATTCTACTTGATAAGAAAGAGAGAGAGAGGAGGGGAGGAGGAGGGAGAAAGGATGGTGAGTGGCTGGAGGAGGGAGAGAGTGGGGAGGGGAGGCGGCCTACCGGGTCTGTTTGCGTATCGAATGGGAGAAGATAAGGACGGAGGGAGGGGAAAGGGAGGAATACTACGTGATCTGTTCTCATATTCAGTGCATGTGAGGGAGGTGGGGACCCGGGGGGAGGCTTGTCTAGTCTTCATTGGGACTCGGGAGTTTCACACCGAAGTAAATAATTTTTTTGTTATACCTTTTTTTGATTTATTGTATTTATTTATTTTTTATGCATTTCATGTCTGTTTACTTTGTACTCTCAAAATGCGAAGGATATCTATGAACTATGATGAGATGAGGGAAAAACAAGGTGCCAATATGTTAAATCATGTTGCCACTCTGGTGGGTCAGGACCAATTTTGTTTTCTCCCATTAGTTCTTAACAATGGCTATTGCGTTCTTAGGTATTGCTGCGATATTAAGGAACCAATTTCTTGCAATATCTGGGGTTGTTTTTTTTTCTTTTTTTTTTTTTTTTACTTAAAATCAACTAACGGATTAAATGTTTTTACATTAATTTCAATGGTAAAAATTGCTTCGTAATTCGAATTTTCCCAATTCGAACAGCCTAAAAGAATGAATTAAGTTTAAATCAAGAGGTACCACTGTACATACATATATATATATATATATATATATATATATATATATATATATATATATATATATATATATATATATATATACCCCTTCAAAGGAAAAAAACACAAACATAGTGAGAATGCATCCATATATTTGAAAATAATGTTATGAAAATAAACAATATTAATGTTTTAGTACTTGGTCATTTGTCCTTTACATTTAATGACCATTTGTAGACGTTTTGGCATTGAATCAGATAGGTTTCTGAAGTAATCCAGCTCTATTTGTGTGGTCCACATTTTCAAGATCTCGTGGGAGAGCCGCGATATAGATGATGTGTTGCAGGTTGAGAGCCGATTTTTCATTAAATTCCAACAATTTTCAATAGGATTTAAGTCAGGAGAGTTACCTGGCCATTCAATAAGTTCAACATTATGATCAGACAACCATTTCATCACTTTTTTTGCCTTGTGACATGGTGCATTATCCTGCAAAAAATTCTCACATCCATAAATTTAATAAAAAAGGCAACATATGGTCATCTAGCACTTTGATATAGTTGTCAGCTCTCATTGTCACGTTTTTCGGAAGGAAAAACAACCCTGCACGACCCCCTGTACCACTAAATGAACCCCACACCATCACACTGTCAGGATGCTTCACTGTTTTGCAGGTGTACTGAGGAGAGCAACGATTGGAATTCTTGGGACGTCTGATCCTTCTTGACCATGGTCTTACACATTTGAAGGTACTTTCATCACTGAAAAGTACCTTCCTCCACTGTTTAGCAGTTCAATCTTTGTATTTGCGTGCAAACGCAAGTCTTTTCTTCACCATTGATGTGTGAGGAGTGGTTTGGCAGCAAGCTTGTACGTGGGTAGGCCAAGTTCCTTCTGCAACTGATGTTGTATGGTTCGTTCTGACACTCTTTGCAGCAAAGTCGGATGACTTCTTTTGAGTTCACCTGCTGTAATCTCTGGATTATTGAGTGTTTCACATCATAGAATGTTGTCAGTATGCTTGGAAGTCTTTCTAGGCCTTCCAGGGACAGGTTTTCTAGGTGGTACGACATTAAGTGGGAGACAACGAGCTGTAGCAACCAGAGATTGAATGGTGCTCTCACCCCGCCCTGTACGTCTTGAAATTTCTTTCGTTGACACATTTCCAGTCTTCCAGGCCAAAACATGAGCCTTTTCCTCTTGACTAAGGTTAGTAGGAGCCATCAGGATGAATGTCTCCTAAAACTGCAGCGCCACAAAGTGTAACAACGAAAATAGGGGGTAGGAGGCAGGAGCAAAAAATGTAACATAACCTCCATCCACAAGAGCTCGATGAGCACTGAAGCCGGAAAATGTATTATGCTGCCAGATAGCCTGCTGAGTTGCCAGATCTGAAATTATAATAACCAGATGCCTGACAGCGACGGAAAGTGCAACAAGTTCACAGCGCTTTTTAGCATGGATTTCAATGGGGAGTGCTCTATACTTTTTGCAGACACTGTATATATATATATATATATATATATATATATATATATATATATATATATATATATATATATATATATATATATATATATACCTTTGGTTTTCCATGTCTTTGAATTTACATAAGGTCCAAGATCCCCCCCTAAATTGTAATTTACATTTCTTTTCACTTATTTGTGACATTTCATTGAGTGGCTTACAGACGTCTCACGCAAGTTCCTTTTTGCCACCCAGACTACAACAGTTACACAATCACAAGTCTGTGCAATATATATATATATATATATATATATATATATATATATATATATATATATATATATATATATATATATACAGTAAAATCCCTCTTATCCGGCATTCGAGTATCCGGCACATTTTTCCCTGAGCCTTGAAATCAATAAAAAATCAAAATGTGTACTCATAAAATCGATTAAAATTCCTGTGTGAGGCATACTTTTTCCCCTTGCCACCAGAGCGCACTACTTCAAGCCACCCGCGGCCCACTGCACTGTGTTTACTCAGTGACTCAGTCCCGTGTGCACTGTTTATCGCCTGACGCCTTCATGCCTAAAGCTGTAGAAAAGAGGAAGCGTGTTGTTCTTACACTTAAGCAGAAGGTAGACATTTGTCGACGATTAGAGAGAGGTGAAAGCAGACAGCAACTAATGGTGGAATATGGTGTGGGTTCGAAACACATAGCTGGCTTTGTCAGGTTTGCTGAGCAGTGCACATACATGTCAACCTGAGATGTTATGACCCTTCACTGCATTGAGAATAGAGTTTTGCTGCCAAGAAGAAGGAGCTGCAAACAAGGAGACATTATAAACTATTTTAAAGTAGTTTGTAAGGGAAAAGAAGTGAGGCAAACAAGTACAGAATCTGATGATGTTGATGACCGGGAGGGTGTTGAATGAGAGGTGTGGGGAGCGAAAAAGTGTCACAAACACTCGTACATTTTCATATCTATTGTATGCTATACATGTTGGCTAATAATGAATAAAGCAAATAAGTGCATACTTGATCTTTGTAACCCATCAACTTATTTATAAGAGGAAAGTATTAAAGAGAATGTTAGTACAGTAGTATTATGTGTTGGTGAGTGTGAGGTGGCAGCGCGGGTGGTGACGCGAGGCACAGCGATCAGCTGATCTTTGTTATGATAAGATGAGTGAGTGTAGGGTGGTGATGGTGGATATAATTTCACTTCTATTCCAGTATCCGGCAACTTCTGGTATCCGGCATGTCGGCGGTCCCGTTGATGCCGGATAAGAGGGATTTTATATATATATATATATATATATATATATATATATATATATATATATATATATATATATATATATATATACACAGGTACATCTCGTTTTATGCTTGTTTGTTTTACGTGTTTATAAATTTACATGAGGTCCAAAATCCCCCTAAAAATATATAATTTAGGTACGTTTCTTTTCACTTATATGCGATATTTCATTGAGTGGCCAACAGATGTCATATGTAAGTTTTTTTATGCAACTCAAACAACAAGTTACACAATCACACATGCATACAATGTATATATATATATATATATATATATATATATATATATATATATATATATATATATATATATATATATATATAGATATATATATATATATATATGCAAAAGAAAAATTGAGATAAACCCAAAAATTTTTCGTTCGATAATGGGAAATCTCTGGATGAGTATATTCGTTTCCCAGGACTCAGACACGAATATTTTGAATCGCAAATAAAGTAAATGGCATCAAAATACATGGAGTAAACTACATACATATAGAAACACAAATTTAGGTATCTCTCTCTCTCTCTCTCTCTCTCTCTCTCTCTCTCTCTCTCTCTCTCTCTCTATATATATATATATATATATATATATATATATATATATATATATATATATATATATATATATATATATATACCACCAAGTGCCAAATGACCAAGCAATGGAGAAATGGGCCAAATAAAAATAGATATACGCTGATAATAGTAATGCGAAATATTGCTCTAGATAAGACATAGTATAGTAAACTTAGCCTCCTATTATTTTACAATTCTCTCTCTCTCTCTGTTCTAAATAAATAAGTGAAATGAAAATACTCTCTTCTGCTTCGTTCACAATAAAGTACCAAAATATCAGATCCATGTAAGTCACAATACATAATATACACACCATATTATACAGTTGTGTGTGTGTGTGTGTGTGTGATGTGCGGTGCAGGCCAGCTACCCTTGGCTCTTCACATCCGACAGTGTCTAGTGAAGGAGCACTTGTTCCCATAATCTTGTTCGCATCATTCTTTTTTTACAAAAACAACTTCAATACTACTAAATTGTACCTTCCTCTTACCATACATGAGACTCAAACTCTAATATCTATGAGAGGAGTGCAATGTCGACTATATAAAATAAAAATAAAGTAGTTCCATTGTTTCCCATTATAAGTGTGATAAACCAAATTCATATTAGGAGGATAAAAATTACTAAAAGAAATTAAAATACAAAAAAATAATAATTTCAAAGAAATACAAATCAAAGAAACTTTATGGTGCCCGTTTAAAAAGTGCACTTCCAGAAGGCGTACAGCAGTTTACCACTAAGCCACCCATATTTTACTCTCTCATGTATACTGTATATGCATATTGTACAATATTGTAGCCTATGAGTACATACTCATAGGCTATAATATTGTACAATATGCATATACAGTGTGAGACAATATATGTTGTTTATTGTACAGTACAGAACTGTATTGTACTCAATTTTCAATGTCCAGACTTTTTCACTCTCCGGACATGGCCCAGTCTGCATTAGTCCGAAGAAATGAGGGCTGACTGTGTTAAGTTGTTTGTAAGTCTCTATTAACTTCATTCAGTTTATTATGTAAGTTGTAAGTTTAATTCTTGTCAGCTGATTTCCCTCCTCCCCTCCTCCACCGTGCGAATTAACCTATGTACATTTTTTATCACTTGATATTTACATTATTTGTTTATTTATTTACATTATCTGTATTTATAATGTTTTTTTCAATAACAAATACCATGTATGACTGTTTTCCTTATTAATGTTGACTTCCTTTCAGTGTACATAGGTTTTACTAAACTTTAATTTTCATGTTTTTCTTGTGTTGGAACACATTATTCAGTTTTACATGTATCTAAATAGGAAATCCTGTTCCACCATACAAGCTACTTCATGATACGAGCTCAGTTGTGAAACAAATTGAACTCATATATATATATATATATATATATATATATATATATATATATATATATATATATATATACACAGTGGTACCTCTAGATTTGAACTTAATTCATTCTTTTTGGCTATTCGAATTGCGAAAATTTGAATTAGGAAGCAATTTTTATCATTGAAATTAATGTAAAAACATTTAATCCATTCCAGTTGATTTAAAGTAAAAAAAAAATACTGCACTTAACCCCAGCTATTGCAAGAAATTGGTCCCTTAACATCGCCGCAATACTTAAGAACGCAATAGCCATTGTTAGGAAGTAATGGGAAAAAACAAAATTGGTCCTGACCCACCAGAGTGGCAACATGATTTAACATATTGGCGCCTTGTTTTTCCCTCATCTCACCATAGTTCATAGATATCCTTCGCATTTTGAGAGTACAAAGTAAACACAAACATGAAATGGATAAAAAAATTAATAAATACAATAAATAAAAAAAAGTCATAACAAAAAACTTTGGTGTGAAACCCCCGAGTCCCGATGAAGACTAGACAAGCCTCCCCCCAGGTCCCCGCCTCTCTCCCATGCACTGAATACAGGAACATATCACATAGTATTCCTCCCTTCCCCCTCCCTCCGTCCTTATCATCTCCCATTCGATACGCAAACAGACCGAGTAGGCCGCCTCCCCTACCCCCACTCTCTCCCTCCTCCCAGGTCCCCGCCTCTCTCCCATGCACTAAATACAGGAACATATCACATAGTATTCCTCCCTTCCCCCTCCCTCCGTCCTTATCATCTCACATTCGATACGCAAACAGACCGAGTAGGCCGCCTCCCCTACCCCCACTCTCTCCCTCCTCCAGCCACTCACCATCCTCTCTCCCCCCCATTTACAGAATGGCCTCCTACCCAAATATATATATATATATATATATATATATATATATATATATATATATATATATATATATATATATATATATATATATGCACATATGTTTTGTACCCACATGTGATTGCATAACTGTTGTTGTTTGGGTGGCATAAAGGAATTCAAGTGAGACATCTGTTGGCTACTCAAAATATCGCATACGTAAATTATATATTTTTTTGGTAGATTTTGGACCCTGTGTATATTTGAAAACACGTAAAATATACAATCTTAAATTGAGAGGTATCTGTATATATCTTTTAAGTGTGTTTGTTATATGTGTTAGTGTATTTATGCAAGGTCTAAACTCCAAATAAATGTTTTATTTACATTTTTTTTGCTTCTAAGTGATATTGCATTGAGTGGCCAACAGATGTCTAACACAGTTACACAAACACATGTGCGTACAATATATACCATATTTGACAGCATACAGGATGCATTTTTCCAAAATTTTGGCTCAAAAAATTGCCCTGCATCTTATACATTGTAAGTGAAGTTTGAGACCTCCCATAGGTCTAGGCTAATTTTCTCTCTGATGCTCACTAACCCAAAGTTGCTCAGTACACTTACCTACCCTAAACTCCATGCATCGTTATTTTATTGTTGATATATATTGTATTATTATTGGTGCTTTAGAAATAAATTCATAAAAATTTGAGTAAGACTTGCGTTTATTAGCTGATCACCATAAATCATGAAATGGAACCTAGTGCTTCTTGTATGGTGAACTCATACAATTGGACATGCCATGCTTGTTGAGTGGCTCACAACCTCCTACAAGCTTCTATTAAATTGTGAGAGCCACAGAACTAAGACAATTGAGATGAGTGGGGTGAAAGTTGGGCTTTGACGCAAACAGACCGAGTAGGCCACCTCCCCTATCCCCACTCTCCCCCCCCCCCCACACACACACTCTCTCTCTCTCTCTCTCTTATCAAGTAGAATATATTCTCACATCATTTCCAACAGGAATTATTTCAAGAAAAGTATAAATTATAGTACAAAACTGCAAATTATTGTATTGTCGTAGTTTGCACAAATGACAATGATATTTAACAATTCATTCTTCATTGGTTGTTTAAAATGCTCAATATATCTTCATTAGTAAATAAGTCTGCCAGTGACCAGAGAAGAAGCTGCATTGAATGGGGTGGTAGGTAGGAGGTAATCAGGGTTGGGGGCCGGAGTAACCAAGGCAACTAGGGGCCAGAGTGACTTGAAAGCCGTTCACGAGAGAGAGGTGTTCAAGGTGAAGTACAAGCGAGACCGGCCGACTGGCGGGAAGGCACATTGGCCGCAACGTGTTTTTTTTTGTTCGAATTCAGAAGCTGCGTTCGGATTGTAGGTCAAAATTTGTTCGCCAAATGTGTTCGGATTGGGAAGTGTTCGAATCAAGAGGTACCACTGTATTAAGTTACTACTGTAACTAATACGTGGATATCAGACATACATACAGACAAACAAACAGAAATCTGTGCTACCAAGCAGAGAGGGAAAATTGTCAAGCTGTGAATTAAAAGTATTAAATTAAGTTTCTGTGTAATTAGAAACTTAACACCCAAATTTTTCACTCCTGTTAGCAGAAGGAGAACTGAGCTATAGGAAGAATGTCTTCTATCAATCTAATATCAGTAATAATGTCAATCACATCCTCGTTAATTATGTCAACATCAGTCATTTTGTGATGATTGACAATAATTCAGAGAGGGGAAGGATGAGAAGATCACCAAGGGTCAATTTCTTGTCCTATCCACATTACTGACCTTAGAGATTTTGCTTGCATCACCCTTATTAAGTCCCTTATACAACTTGAACATCCTTCAAGAGTTCTGTTTTTACTCATAACAAACCTACACAAGGATATCTCACCTTGAGTCAGAAACAAAAAAGAAAATCTACTTGCAGTCTCTGAAATTTTTGCTTGTGTCACCTTTGTTATATACCCTACCACTTGAACAATGCTACCTTATCCCCTCCTCACTACAAGTTATGGTTATCATTACAGGATGAGACAAACTCACCTGGCCACAGGCAATGAACATGGCAGCCACAATGTTGGCAGCATGGGCATTGTTACCACCAATGGAGCCAGCTAGGGAGGAACCCACCAAGTTCTTAGTGATGCAGGCCTCCACCAGGGCAGACACTTGAGTCTTCAGCACATCAGTCACCACCTTCCCTGGCACTACTGCTTCACATACGACTGATTTCCCCCGGCCTTCTATCCTGCATTAAGGAAAAGAAAGGGTGAATAATATATTATGTACCATTGTCCCACATACCTCTGACTTCCCTCACTACTCTATTATGCACAGGTGGAGGGAAAGGATGAATACTACAAAATGGCTTTCAATGTGCATGCATATTTCTGATGATGATTCAAAGAGTAAAGTTTTGAAACTATTTGTAATAAAAGGTCATAAATGCTGGTCTTAGAGTGTATGTGGGAAAGAAATTTCCAATATTCAGTTGTTACACACATCCAAAAGGTGTTAACACCAACTTTTTCTCATCAGTATGTATCAGTAGCAGACTAAGTTTAATCATCTATCATAAGAACATGAGAAAATTGGGGACACTGCAAGAAGCCATCAGATTTATGTAGCAGTCCCTATCCTGTATCTCTTTTTAAATCCTATCTTGCCCTGTCACTTACCAATTGATGGCTGAAGGTTTCTTGTCCACACAATAATTTCCACTCATGCTCAACACCTCCATCTCTGGGAAAAATTTCTTGAGGGCCTTCAATCCTGCCTCAGTCCCCTAAGAAGAAAAAGTTTCTTAATCAACAAAAATATCAGAGAAGCCTTGTCTTCTCAATGTCTTAAGAGTGGCTTGAATGTTAAGGCAGCAACACAGTATAACGCTTCAGAAGACAGTCAGACTTTTAGCAAAATTGAGAGGTCAATCACATCATTATACCACAAGAAAAAGTAAAGTACAGATCTATAATATTATATCTTAAGTTCTAGGGATCAGATTTTACACAGATTTTAGAGAGGTCTGTGAATGTAAAATTCATACACTTCTAAAATGACACAACTTTTTCAGTTACATAAATCTATGCTTCATTTTGATATTAGTTGCAATAATGTATTTTTTAGCACATCATACCTGAGAATAAAATTATTGCATATTGAATAATTTCTTCAATGGCACATGCAGTGAGACTCTGGGTTAGATACCACAGGCTTACTTATGCTCTCTCTCTCTCTCTTCCCTTGCTTGGATTTCTATTATAATATTTTTACATCTTATTTTCAATATCATTATAAAAGTGTATTTATCTAGTTGTATTATACACAGTTTGAGTGGGACTCATAGTGTCCTGTCTCAATATCTCCATATATTCTACATTTCCTTGAATTTATGTATGTTGGTTGCTGTAACAACCTCTTCCTTTAATCCATTCCAAATGTCAAAAGTTCTATGAGGAGAATTGTACTTTTTAATGTCCTTAAAACAACAACTCTTTTCGATCTTCTATGAGTATACTCTCATCTGTCTAGTTTCTTCCTTCATCATGACCAGGTCCTGCTTGTGCAGCTTTTCAGTGCCATTTACTATCTTGTATAGAGTTATTAGATCTCTTCTCTCCCTTCTATCTTACAGAGTTGGCTGTTCCATTTCTTTTAACTTGTTTTCATAAGTTAGTTCTCTTAATTCTGGAACCATTTTTGTGGCTAACCTTTGGATCCTTTCTTCCTTATATCCTTTTCACATTTGGTGACCACACCACTCCTGTATATTCCAACCCTGGATGTATCACACTGGTTCAATTTTTTCTCATCATATCCTTATCCATGTAGAGGAAAGCCAACAAAATTTTGGTTAATATCTTGTATGTTGATCCAAATGGTTTGCTTATGTGTCATTTTGGGATCAGTGCATCTTGTATCAACACACTCAGACCTTTTTCCTCTTTGGTCTTAAGTATTACTTCCTGTCCCATCTTTTAACCCCATTCTGGCTTTCTTTTGCTTTTGCCAGCTCCATCACATGGTATTTCTTTGCATTGAAATCCAATTTTCATCTTTTACTCCATTCATAGATCTTGCCACCTTGGAACTCCCAACAGTCATTAATATTTATAACAACTTTCTTTGATTTGGCATCATCTGCAAACAGGTTCATGTAGCTGGTCAAACCAAACTGCATGTCATTTACATAATATATCTTGAACATTATGGGTGCTAAGACTGATCCATGTGGTACTCCACATGTTACACTTCACCTACTTGAAGCTGTGTCCCTGATTACAGTTCTCATTTCTCTATACTTCTAATAATCTTGCATCCACTCTAATATTTTCCCTCTGAGCCCACCGATGTGTTTCAATTTCCATAAGGGTCTCCTGTGTGGAACTCTGTCAAATGCTTTTTTTATTTTGAAGTAGACAGCATCCACCCACCCATCTCTGTTTTTGATTCCTTCAATTATTCTTGTCTAAAAACTTAGTGCATGATTTTCCTTGTCTGAATCCAAATTGTTTATTTGACAAAACTCCATTCTCTTCTAAATGTCACACATTACTCTTTAACTAGTATCTGGTTAGTGACACTTGTCTATAATTTAATGGGTCAGTCTTCATTTTTCCTTTGTAAATAGGTACTTTATTGGCCTCCTTCCACTCTTGTGGCACCCTCCCCTCCTCTTCTGAAAATACGGATTTAAAGCACTCATTTATAATTTCACTCAGCTCTTCTGCTGTTTGGTATGTATTTTCTCCCTTTACAATCTTATCTATGATCTTTTTACATTTCATCTTTCTATTAATATACTTATAAAAAACCTTGGGTTCGTTTCACACTTCTCTACCACATCCTTTTCAAAAGTTATTTCCTCATCTCTTTTTATTTTGATATTCTCATTCCTTGCTTCCTTGTATTTCCCTCTGTTGTTTACATTTCTCTGCTTCTTCAGTTTCCTCCAAGCTCTTTTCTTTGCCCTCTGCACATCTGGCATTGTACCATGTGCATTTGCTGCTCCTCACTTTGTATTTTGGTATAAAATCTTTTCACACCCTCATTATATTTCCCTAGAATTGTTTCATATTTCTCTTGTGCTGTTTTACCATTCATGATCCCTCCCCAATGTATACTTCCAAAATATTTTCTTAAGTCTTCAAAGTTGGCCCTTGCATAATTTAATCTTCCATTTTCATAAACCTCTTCTCTATTTAGCATTACCCATTCCTGCAATTCTATTTCTATCAAGACACGACCACTTCTCCCTACTGAGTTTCAGTACTTAATGATGGGACAAAGCTCTGTTTTTTTTGTCTTGAGCCTTTTGTATAGCTTTCTTTACTACTTCTCTCTCATCTATTTGTCTCCCATACTTGTTAGGACTTTTCCTGTAATCCATAGATTGCCATACATTTCTTGCTATCCACCATTTCCCTTACTAAGTCTTCCTTTTCTTTAATAACCTGGATTACTGTGTCCTTTGTCTTATCCTGTATTTGTCTCTTTAACACTTCAGTAAAACTAACATTTTTCTTCTCCCTTTCTTTCTTCTACACATTCTTTAATTCCATCAATTTGTATTCACTACACACTTAATTGATTTTTCCTGAATCGTTCTTCACTTTTCTCTTTCAATCTTAAAGTCGTACCTCATAGCTGACACATTTTCCCTAGAGGATCTCATTTTCCTTTTTCATACTTCAGAGTTCCTTCTTCATCTCTTTATTTACCTCTATGAAATGCTCATAATTTTCATTTCTTAATTTTCTTTTTCCAGTATCTCATACATCATCATGATACCTTCCAACACCTTCTCTTTCAACATTTACCAACTTTCTAATGGTTCCCTTGCCTTCATTTTCAAAGCCAGAGAAATCACTTCCTTCATTTGTTCTAGCTATCTTCTTTAATCCAAGTGGGGTCTCCAAGACATAGCTTCTTCATTTGTGTTTATCATTCTGACTCCCAGCTGGAGCTGATTCTTTCTCACCATTCATTATGGCAGTGTTCTCTTAATTAACTTTTGGAGACATGACTGTGTGTGTGCAGGCGTGCGTGTGATCTCAATAGATCCTGATCCAGCGTGCCATAAAGCGACCTTGGTCATAAGTGTTAGGAGACTGTGGTGAAACCAAATTGAATGACAAACCTAGATAATACAGCTGCACACACACACACACACATAAACATAGCGAGAGAGAGAGAGAGAGAGAGAGAGAGAGAGAGAGAGAGAGAGAGAGAGAGAGAGAGAGAGAGAGAGAGAGATATAAGAGAGAGAGAGAAAGTAGAGGGGGCGAGAGAAAGAGAGAGAGAGAGAGAGAGAGAGAGAGAGAGAGAGAGAGAGAGAGAGAGAGACTCATACACAGGGAATGGATTGTAGCAAAGGCCAGTGCCGCATCCACACACATGGTTGTAAACAAAGGCTTCCTCCCTTCCCCCACAAAGATTTGTGATGGTTGGTGAGTGAAGGATGCTAGTTTGCCTAAGAATGTTCATTGACATCACTACTGTGACGTCATGAGGAAAGGCAGCCAATCATAAGGTGACATTACTTCTGGGCTGAAAAAATCATATGAAATTGTTCACAAACTTTGATATGGCATCACATGGCCACAGCTACTACTCACCACAGTCAGCATTCCTCACAATGCTTTCATAATGGCTAGTGGACCCCATAATATAACAAAGAGACAATGATCCCCTTATCCCAACACCTTAAAACAGTTGGAGGTAATGTAGTGTCAGGTGATGATTTCAGGCAGAGTATCACTATGACTCAGTGCCAAGGGGTCAAAGTGATCCTCATAACAATGCTGTATATGAATACAAAAATGATATCCATTATAGAGGACAGAAGAAGAGCAGATACACCAATATTGGGGTGAAGGCAAAACACGTTAAAAGAATCATAGAAGCATAAAGTGGGAAACAAGTCAGGAAGAATAATGAAATGAATAGAAACTACACTGCAGGAACGCACAGGATCCATAAGCAATAAAAAGCTAATGAGAGTATGGTTATGTATTACAAAAAGTGAAGTTTTGCATGGAATACTGAAAATATAGAAGATGAGGAGGCAAATTTCTACTATCAAGTGTAATAGCCACTTCTTCTTGTGACCATTACTCTTGATGATCAGCATGGATGAATTTGTATTTTCATCTTCTGCTGTATTCCATGCAAAACTTTACTTTTGGCATTACAAAAACATGCTGCCTTGCAGGTAAAGCTTGTAAACAGTTGATGAAAATGTTAGTTTGTGAGCATCAACGTATACATAAGTATTGTATGACAAAATCTATAGTAACCACCATACTGAAAAAAACAAGGAAGCCATTAAGGTAGCTGATGCAGCAATGGAGTAAAAGAGAAACTTAAGCAATCTGTGGCAGTGGAAGAAATGAAAAATTGTTATTATAAAAGAATTACATAAGGTTTTGCTAAGGTTAAATAAATTACCTGATTTATAGGCATCAATAGTCAAACTTTTTAATATTCGAACAGCCATTTGGAACGAATTAAACTCAAGTATTGAGTCTCCACTGAATACATATATATTTATCAATAAAATGAAAATAATTGCACATAATATGAAAATTTTCTATCATTTCTGCAGCTTCTTTTCATATTAGGCATACAGCAAATTGACAGCTTAAATGGATTAAATGGGATTTATTGTATATCTAGTAGTCTGTATATGCCATCCATTCCTTTCATACAACAGTAATTCTAAACCACTTACCTCTACTCAAACAATCTTGCTACATGTAAGTTATTTCAACAATCTCTTCCTGAAACATCTGACATCATCATTCCTATTCTACACTACTCTGATCCTGTTTCTTCATCTGCCCTTCCAGAGGTCTGTCTACAGTTTATATTGGACAAGTGGTTCAATTCTCACCTTGGAGACCATGTTCATGCCCATAGCGTCCCCCGTATGGGCAACAAAGCGCATATACAGCAGGCGGCCAGCAATGCCCACATGAAGGTCCTGTAGGCGAGCAAAGCGGCTGGTGGAGTCAAATCCTTCCTTGATGATGGCAAAGTTCTCTCGCTTCCTGAGCCACATGTATACCTCCCTGTGTGGAAAATGTTGGTAAAGTGTGGGCCTCAGGCTTCATCCTCTTCTTAAGAAAACAAAAAAAGCTGCAAGAAGCCATAAGACCTACATGTGGTAGCCCCTGATAATAATCTGGACTAGTTTGTTGGTTTCTTGACCATTCATACAAGACTGAAAGGAAATTGGTAAATAAAAATATAGTTGCACTGTGCAGCTGAAAATAACAAGCAACATTTCAATAAATCCTTCTGTCATCAAGAACTCATCTGTAGAAATATTATATATGAATCTTTTGAAGTGAATAACAGACTAGTATTTATTAAGTATTGGTCATAAAAAAATGTACTTTTGGTCAAGAGATGTTCAACTTTAGAACACGATGTCAGAACAAATCCCTACATTAGTCCTACTCTTGATGTCTAAATACAGCATTTATTTAACATAATATCTGTTCCTTCTACTATAGGCATTGAACACATTGTCTCCTTTGTCTGTCAGTTCATAAAATCAAACCCCCTGGTGCTTGCTGCTGTGTCTGTCTGTCTATTCCCTCCAATGTCCATCCTTGTCTCCACTTTCTCTACTGACACCATCGTAGCTACACGTATCTCCGCTCGTGTTTTTTATTTCCTGTCGGTATTGTGCTTCATGTCTTCCAATGTTGTGTGCGGCCGAGATCAGCTTCCCCTCCATCCCACTCTGTTAGTGATAATGACGGTAGCGGCGTGAGTCACCCGTTGGATATGTTGTGGTGGCTGAGACTACGCCAGCTGTGTTTTCCGATCGGCCATTGTGGTACCTCCAAGCGCACCTGTGCCCAGCAGGATTGAAACAGGGTCCTGCCTAGCATTCCCATGACAACCTTGCTGTATGTATTACATGCTGTGGTTAATGACTGACGCTTTGAGGCAAGTGGAGTGCCGGGAATCTCCATGGGGGTCGGGATGGTTCCGGTGATGTCACTGAGAGGGAGCATTTAGACTCACTCGCCTCAGTTGAATCCGTTCCCCCCAGGATTCGGACGCTCCCACTGGAGGGCCACTCACTCGTGCTGGAGGGCCAACTTGCCTCTCTACACAGGGCTATACGCTACAGTCTATGTTTCCTGAGATTATTTCTCCCCAAGTGACTGCATGCCTCATAACTTGGCTTCTCTTCCAGCTAGTTCGCTGTCTAAGGCAGAGTGTCTGGCCAGGACCAGACCAACCTCCCCAAAATCCGCAGCACCTAGTAGAGTGCAAAAGGCACTCCTAGCTGAGAGGGTACGGGGAGGTAGCCTGGGACACGAACCATCGAGGGTTCGGTCAGGTAAGCGGACCACGCCTGTGGACGCCCCATCGTTCCCGAAATAGTCCCGAGCCAAGGTAGGGGGGAGAGATGCAGGCTGGTTCGTCACCGCTTTCCCTGGCTCGGGACTCAGATGTCGCCGTAGTGAGGGTGTTTGACCCGCTCGCCCATCTTAGACCCTTGGGTGAGGGTTGGACAGCTTGTGACGACAAGGAACGTCAAGAGACTCCAGTCACTCTGTCCATGGGAGTTGGGGTGCGCAATGCTACGTCATGTCACCCCTCTCCTTCGTCCACGGCACCCCAGGGGTTGGACACTATGGTGCCCCCCTTGGCTGCATATCGTCACCACCACCACACAGTACCTCACGCTACTGCTACACGACTAGGTTCGGTCTGGTAAGTGTACCACGTGTGTGTGGACGCCCTGTCCTTTTTGGAACGGTCCTGAGCTAAGGTGGGGGGAGACAGGTGGTCAGCTCCACCGTGTTCCCTGGCTCGGGACTCAGATGTGGTTGCAGCAAACGTCTCCAGTCACTCTGTCCACGGGAGTTGGGGAGCATGATGCTATGCCACGTCACCTCTCTCTTTCAGCCACAGCACCCGAGGGTGGACACGATGGTGCCCCCCTTGACTGTGCGTGGTCATACCACCACCCATTATCAAACTCTTTGGCTTCACGGCACCAAAGTTCGCTCTGCCGTGGGCCGGAGTCGGTGCATGGCCAAGACATGGCCTTCCACCACCTTTCATTTCGTAGCTGGTTCACCACCCAACAACACCGGGTAAGCATACCATGTTGGTGGATGCCCTGTTGTCCCGAGACATTCACGTACCAATGTGAGGGAAGACAGACGGTTGGTTCCTCCACTTGTCTCCCAGAGGTAGTTATAGCTAGGGTGCTGGACCCGCTTGCTATTCGGGACCCTTGGGTGAGAGTCAGAATAGTTGTGACGTCACAGAGCATTAAGCACTTCCAATTACTCTGTTCATGGGAGGGTGGGTGTCCTATGCTAGACAGTGTCACCCCTCTCCTTCATACATGGCATTCAAAGGGTTGGACACGATGGTGCCCCCCTTAGCTGTGTAGCGTCACCACCACCACTCAGCACCGCACTACGGCTTCATGGCACCAAGGTTTGCACTCCCATGGACCAGGGTAGGTCCATGGCCAACACACGGTTCTCACACCTCCTCTGCTTTTTGTCTTTGGTCCCTTCATGTCTCAGGGTAGGGACAAGGACTATGGTGGTGGGGATGGGGAGGTTGATTCCTTGAATGCAGACAATGGTATGCTGGATCCCTCCCCTACTTTTACGGTCATGATGGACTTGGTTTGCAAGCAACCCAGAAGCCCATGGTCCTGCTCCTCAAGACTGCTCCCCTTCTCCCGGGCATGGAGTGTGAGGTTTTTGTGCCAACGCTCCTTGTTTGAGGTGGATACAGCCCATCCATTACATGATGTAGCAAGCCTAGGAGGCCTTGACCCATGCCAAAGGGTCTACCAGGCCTTCAGTTGCCAAGTACCCAGCCTAACGGTACTACCGATGCTACCGGATTTGAAATGATGACGGTAGACGTCGTCCTATGCTTCCTCACCTGACTATACACGGTGAACGGCGCATCTCAAGTAGAGTCAGTGCATATGGCACAGGCCCCTCTTTCCTCTTGGGACATGTAGAACTTCCTGTTCTGGCCTATGGGTACTTTGTCTCCTTCACATCGGACAGTGATGGTTGGTCCACATGGGAGCCAATGTTACAGCAACTTCTACTGAGTTTTCAGCAGGCTATGGTGGGCCAGGCCAGGTTTACAGCCTTCACCCTCACTTACATGAGGGCAATGAGGAGACTGATTTATTTCCCATATCTTCCTCATTGCTTCACCTTGGCTCAAAGGTTCAGCTCCACCAGTTGGACATGGACTCAGACCTTCTGTTTGACTGTGATAACAGAGACAGGCCATCGGTCCAGAGCAGCAGGTTGCTTAGGTGTCGCACACTAAGGCCGAGGCCAAGGTGCACATTAAACCGAAGACTAATAGTAGACACCATTTGACAGCTCTCCATGAGTTCACCAGGATCATGGCCCCTGTTTTATGGAGTTGCACAAGAAGGTGAGCTGAATCCTCCAATATCTAGTTGTTTGGCTTCTCTGGGCATCGTTTTATCAGAGGCCCTCGACTCGAGCCAGGTCCTGCTACGGCTATGTGTCCAGCTGGGAATCTGCATAAATTTTGACAGGTCGAGCCTACATCCAGGTCAGGAACTAGGCTTCCAGGGAGTCAACATTCAGACTACTCCTTTGAAGGCTTCCCGACGCATACAGGACAGCTTGGTGTGGATCAGCTGGACTCCTGACAATCTCGCGAACTTGCAATGGTGGATGTTGCAGTCCAATCTTTTTGCCAGCCAGGATATCTGCGACCTGTCCCCAGATTTCCTGCTGTACATGGATGCCTCCACTCGTGATTGGGGGTGCTCCCTCCTTCATCCCACTGTGTGTGACTTGTGGTCCAAGGAAGTCTGCTCTCCACTTCTATCTCTTGGAGCTGCAGGCAGTTTGGCTCGCTCTCCTTCATTTCCAACACTTCTCCAGGGCAAGACAGTGGGAGTGTTTACAGAGAACACCACAGCCCTAGCATACCCTCCTCACCAGGGGGCACTCATTCTTAGACTCTCAATGACTAAGCTCAGTGGACTTGGTGTTGGCCAGAGAGAAAATCTATTTCTCTCCAGCTGCATTCATCAGTAGGTCTCGCAATGTGGTGGCGGATTCTATCAGCCAAAGGTCTTAGATCCTGTCAACAGTGTGGACCCTCCATCACGAGGTCTGTTGGGCCCTGTGGTGGGTATAAGGTATGACCCTCATGGATCTCTTCACACCAGACAGGACTGCAGGCTTCCTGCATTAGTCTCTCCATTATCAGATCCCATGGCCATTGTGACAGATGCTTCTCTGTTCTCCTGGGATCACATGAAATTCTACGCCTTTCCCCCATTTCCAGCAAGCAGGCATCTCCTCCCCAAAATCTGGTCATCGTGGGGGATGTACGTCATATTCTTTGCTCTGTTTCAGGAGCAAGGAGTGGTTCCCAGACCTGCTGCAGGTGACCATCAATGCTCCTCGCCTTTGCCGATATACTCAGACCTCCTACAGCAACCACAATTGCATCAATTCCATGATGGTTTCTATACACTTCCACTGACCATGTGGAAACTTTCCAGCTACTCCTCCGTTCTCACGGCTTTTCAGAGAGTTGCAACATTCCTGGTGAGATCTGAGTGGCGTTCTACGATTGTGGTTTACCAATGCAAGTGGAGGTGGTACAGCTGGTGGTGCCCCTGGGAGGGTCACACTATACTGACACTTACCAGTCAAAGTTTGATGCTTTCCTTCTACACTTGCACCAGGATTGCCACCTTTCTTCTCTGCAGTCAAGGGCTACAAGGCTATGTATGCTTAACAGCGTCTTCTGTTTGGAAAGGGTTTGACCTTTCTACTGACCAGCTCTTATGGGAGGTCATTCACACCTTCGGTCAGTGGGTCCACAGGACCACACTGGGGTTCCCCCTTGGAATGTAGATTTGGTTTTACTCCTTGTTGTTGGCGCACCATTCAAACCATTGCACCACTCCCTCTCTCCGGCTTTTTGACCTAGAAGACTCTGTCCCGGTGGCTCTGGATACAGCCAAAAGAGTTGGGGAACTACTAATGCTGTCTGCTCATGTTGCCTGTTATGGTAATGACATGGTTCTTTCTTACCTTTCTGACTTTGTGGTCAAGATGGTAACTCCTACTACACACTCCCTCGGGAGTCATAGTAACAAGTCTTTTGGATGCCATTGGCTTGGATGACAGTGAACGGAGCCTCTATCCTGTTAGGGGTCTTTGATGGTACCTACACAGGATACAGTTTCCAACTCGGCCCAGGCACCTGTTCTGCTTGGTCCAGGACCCCACATGTCCTCTCTTCAAAGCAGCCATCTCTGATGTCCTCCAGCAGTTATAATTTCTGCCCAGGAGTGATTCCCTGACCACCTGGAACCTACTCTCCGGGTCAGGGTGCATGACATCCAGGCTGTGGCAACGTCTCTTTTGTGGTCCAGCAACAGGGAGTCGTCAGAAGTCTTGGCAGTGGCTGACTGGAGGACACCTCCCTCAGCTAGTTCGTTGTCCCAGACAGGGCATCTGGCTAGTTCTGGACCATCCTCCCCAAAGTCTGCAGTGCCTAGTAGAGCACAAGAGGCACTTCCTGATGATGGGACATGGAGAGGTAGTCTGGGACATGAACCATCGAGGAATTGGATGGATAAGCATATCGTGTTTGTGGATGCCCCGTCCTTCCTGAAACGGTCCCAAACCAAGGTGCAGGGAGACAGGCGGTCGGTTCCTCCACCGCTCTCCCTGTCTTCGGACCCAGATGTGGTTGTAGCAAAGGTCCTTGACCTGCTTGCCCATCCTGGATCCTTGGGTGAGGATTGGACTGCCTGTGACATCATGGAGTGTTAAGTGCCTGCAGTTACTCTGTCCACAGGAGGTGGGGTGCGTGGTATTATACCGCATCACCCCTCTCCTTTGTCCACAATACTCGACGGGGAGGCTCTATGGCAGCTCTGCCCAGCGTCTTTCCTTACGCGACTCTGTTTCTTCCTGGTAAGTCACAGTTGTCTGTGGACTTTATCACCCATATTCAACCCCCTGCTCTGTATTGCCCTGCCACCTAAATGTGGTAATATGCCTATAGTAGAGGGAACAGGTATCATGTGAAATAAATGACATTTTTATATTCAAAATGTATTTTTCACTTACCTGTTCCTTCTACATACACTCCTGCCCTTCCTCCCCACACAGTACTTCTCTTCTGAGTTAATTTTTGAGGTCGTAGAGAAGTGGGAACAAGGATGGACATTGGAAGGAATAGACAGACAGACAGACGTAACGGCAAGTGCAAAGGGGGGTTGATTTTACATACTAACAGACAAAGGAGACAACGTGTTCATTGACTATAGTAGAAGGAACAGGTAAGTGGAAAAATACATTTTGGACATAAAAATGTCATTTTGAAAATCAACCTGCCCATAGTATTTTACATACCCACTTTCAGTGCCTCTGCCATGAATTTATGACCAACTTTTAAAAAAATAAGACAACTTATTTGTTCATTGAATATGGATAAAAAAACTGTGTACTTCAAAGCTTACTCCAGCCTATGAATGACAAGACACCCTAAGAAACGCATTGAATCATGATTTCAGAGTAACGAATGTGATATAGGCTTGTGCCTGAGGTTCTGACACAGAAAACTATGCAGGTACCTCTCGATTTATGTGGGGATGCGTTCTTGAAGAGGACATGGAAAACGAAAACAAAGTAAATCGAACTACACACACACACACACACATATACTCTTATATATATTCAAGTAGAAATGTAGAAAATTTATTAGCTCTTTGACAGGGGGAGCTCCTCTCATCATATATGACAAATTTTTTCAAACAGAATGGAGAGTTGGAGCTGAATTCGGTGTCATGTGTATAACAGTGCACCAATTTTGAGACTCCTAAATCAAGGGGTCATCTTATACACCCGGGACAAATCAAACCTATAATAACCCTGTGGTAAACATTAACCCCTACTGTAACACACACACACACAAGGGCTGAGATCCCTACTGCCCCTTGGCCTCAGGAGAAACATCATCTGATAGAATACATGACGAGTGAAAGGTAAATAAAAACATTTTGTTTATTTCTTTTGTGCAGTACTTTACATTTTTATCTGTGACTATTTTCATGTATTTTCATGTCTGAAGGGGTGACTTTCGACATGCTGGAACGCATATCCTATTATCACATGTTACAATGGGTTTGCTATACGTTAATTTTGATTTGTGGTAAGGTTTTCAGGAACACATATGTATTGTATAAAGAGGACCTACTGTACTCAGTTCACCTAAAAATAATGTTCATAAACATTGATGATGGCCAAAAATCATAGGTACCATCAATGCTTCTGACAATGCTATTTATCACATTATATACCAAGGAACTTATAGTGTTCAATAACAGTATTAATATTTTTTGTTTTGCTCAGAACAGGTAACTTAGCATCTGACCAATTAACCACTTCAGTGAGTAAAAAATTTATAATTTGTTGTGAATTTACTGCTATTTTGCTGATGGTACACATTTTACTATACACTGTAAGATGGAAAACACTCTTACAAGTGTATGCATCTTACATGTATAAATTACAAATTCATACTTTCTAGTTTTTTTGAGTTCTTAGATATTTTGCCATTTCAGTAAATTTTGTTTTTGATGGTGATTTTGGAAAGAATTTTGTATGTAAGCCAAGCACACCAGTGTATGTAATTTAGTAGTGATGATGATGGGAACACAGTTTACTTAATCGCATCCAATATTACTAATAGGAAATGTATATAAGTAATAATTAACATATCCAATTTTATACACAAATCAATGGGCTTTTTTTAAACATGCTTTTTGTTTAAAACATATTTTAACCCTTAACTGACGGCCTGCTCAGTGAGTTTTCTGCTCCATTTCCGGGTAATATACAGTACCTCTTAAATGTTACAGAACTATTCCAGTTTTATAGATCTATGCCTCCTTTTGGTGCTGATTGCAGTGATGTGTTTGTTAGCACACAGTGACATCTGAGAGTCAAGTTATAGCGTGTCAAATAATTATGTGGGCGGGGCTTGATGTGAGGCTCTGGGTAGAAAGGTACCCTCAGGGGCTTGGTCTCTCTCTCCCTCGCTCGCTCGCTCAGTCTCTCTCTCTCTCTCTCTCTCTCTCTCTCTCTCTCTCTCTCTCTCTCTCTCTCTCTCTCATGAATGTATCTTTCCTTGCCTGTTTTTTTTTTTATCAAAGCTAAATAACATAATTGTATTATTATTTCTTTCCATATTTATTACCATTACTATTATTACAAATAAAAAAGATGGCAAGTGCAATAATTTGACAACTTTGCTTGGTGATTTGGTCAAGGCAAGCAATGTTTCATTCAGTCACGCTCCATGCGTCACAGCGGCCACACCATGTCCAGCGACACTCTGGGACACATTGCTCGTGGCCAATATGTCCGATGGCATTCACCAGACTATGATGAGGCTGCATCCACTGCTGCCCTCATAATTTCTTCTCCATCTTCATCCTCATCAGAAGTACTCTCTTCACTCTCTTCTGACTCCATACTCCACTCACTATCATCAATATCTTCTAAATCACTCCCTAATAAATCACTGATATCAGCAGCCTAATTCATCATCTCAGCTAGAGTGGTCTTTCTACCCGACGCGTACTTGGGAGCTGCCAGATGTCACCTCGATGGCAGGGAAATTTGGTCTGGTGTGTAGCAGGAGGATCCTGATAACTCCTCCCTCACTGAGAAGTGTTGCCATATGACTAGTCAATCATTTAGGGAGAAAAAGTCCGCACGTGATTTGAAACGGCGCGTGGGAAAAATGCTGATTACATGAATGATCACCGCCCGACAAGACAGTGCGGGCCGCGCTTACATGAACGATCACCGTCATTTAAGGGTTAAACACTTAAACATTTTATTTTGTTGTCAGCTACTATTCTAGAGAAATATAAAGAAGCAGCAATGAAGCATAAAGAATAAGTACATGGTGGGACAGTACTCACGTGGCCTGGGTAGCAGAGGGAAGCCTGACACTAGGTGCTCGGGTCATGCCGTCCCGGATGATCTGACTCTTGACACCATTGACTAGTGCCCGGCAGCCCCTGTTAGTAGAGGCCACCAAGCAACCTTCAGTGGTGGCAAGTGGCACCATGTACTTCTTGCCATTCACCAGCAGGGGACCAGCCACACCCACTGGGACTGGCATGTAGCCCACCACGTTCTCACAACACACACCCACAACCTGGGGACAAAGTACACAGTGGCAAAGATTTTTTAGTATTACAAAGTGTTTTATTTTCATTTTCATTTACTTCATGTTTTTTTTGCATATCTTTAGTATTCACTTTTCACCTACCCAACAATTTCTTGAAAGTTAAGGCACTATGCACTGCTGATCCCCCTTGGAAAGGGATAGTTTTGTTCAGCTAGGATAGTAATGAAAGTAGCCTCAATCAACAATGAAATGAGTTCAGCTGGTAAAAGGATAGTGGCAATAGATTAGTGGTGGGGGGTTGCACTGCATTAAACATATAATATTTGCCTACGAACCCTACGATTGAATACCACAAAATTTCACCAGCTTGTGAAAAATTTGTTGAACTTTAATTGCAAGTGACAAGCAACCCACGATATTCTCAGTTTCCCCTGGTGAAAAGGTACAGTAGAGCCCCATTTAGCATGAGAAATTGGTGGATAAAAACGTTCGCGCTAAGTAGATCCGCTTTAATTGAACAAAGTAACCAATAGGAAAAAAATAATTTGGTGCAGTGGGTCCGACACCCGTATTTAAAAAATAAATAAAAAATACATAAGGGCTACAGTAATAAGGAACATAATACACACAACACTGGCCCACGTGACACCACAGTGGTGAAGGATGAACGCACTTGATTTTCGCCCATAAAGGCTGCTGGAATAAGGAACACAACACTGGCCCATGTGATGCCACAGTGGTGAGGGACGAACGCACTTGATTTTCACCTATAAGAACTGCAGTCAAAAGTTGATGTGCACTAGGTACTGCGCATCATCAAAATTTGATCGTGGTTGCGGCTCGCTGTAACTGGGGCTTTCGCGCTGATTAATTTTTTTGATGGTAGATGGTAGCTCGCGCTAATTGTATTTTGCACTAATTTGTCTCATGCTGAATGGGGTTCTACTGTATATATGAAGGAAATTGCTGACAGGTCATTGTACTACCAGTTGGGTATATGTGCTACTTGGAGGTGGGGTGTTGCGCCAAGAGGGCATTAGTGCGCTATTGCATGTTGGTTTATTAGGCTAGGTACCATAAGTTCTCTATTTTTATGCACAAGCTATTAGTATCATTGTCATCAAATAGTTCATGATTCCCCTTCCCTGTTAAACATTATATGCTTGAAAAAATCAAATGAAAATTACAAACTAGCTTTTTTATCTTTAAAAAGTAAAATTATATTGACAAACAGAGACAATGTCAATGTCAATAAAGAAAATTTTCCAAACAAATAAAAAAAGGTGGAAAATACACTTTGCAGTTTTATAAAGCCTCCTCAAAACAGTACGGTAATATTACATGAGCCTTGCTGTTACACTTTGTACTTTAAAACTCAACATCCATTGTTTCAATGTCAAGACTTTCCACTCAAATTAATCTGTCATGACTTCCCACTTAAATTAATCTCATTCACACATTCCATATACCACCAGCTGTTACACAATGCATACCACACTCTCACATTTGCTTTTGATTCACATTGACCTTTAGGATAGTTGATTCACATATTCAGCAAATTGTTAAGCATCGTCCAGGACTGGTTTATTCCCACTATCTGAAGAGTCTGTTTTCTCACTTCTCTACTTTCTTGAACTACTTTTCTTTTTCCTTTTCCATTTCTGATCTCTTTCTTTGATTATGTTCTCCTTATACTTTTTCTTTTCCTCCAATCACCTTCTCTTTGCTTCAGCTTCCTGTTCCTTTACCTTTTTTTCTTTCTCTCCCTCTCCTCTTTTTTTCTTTCTCTGTTTCTCATCAATCATTTGCTGGTACTCAGCACACTTATTCAACATAGCAATGCTGCAGTGTTCTTATCCAACCTATTTTTCTTCTGGAATGAGGGCAGAGTGAGGTAATTCTCAATATTGTGTGAAGAATGGGCTTGATGCTATTTCAGTAAAGACTATTGAAAGTGAACACAACAAAAATAAGATTAGAAATATATGGTGAAAAATTGCCCAAGCATACATTAAAATGCAGGGTAGCACACAAAACTAACCAACATCTTTTATGGTGGGTATACGTGCTATCCACCCTATCATTATTTTTTGAGAGTAGGCATTTTTATCTTCAACCATTTAGCAGTCATGCCTTGTAACAAGGTATTAATTGGCAAACGATTGTGTATACAGTGCAACATAGAATCTTGAACACAATCTGTTCTGGAAGGTTGTCCCAGGATCGAATGTTTAAGGTGTGAAGCAATTTTCCCTATAGGAAATAATGTTAATCATTTTAATCTATGTGGTGGTGGGTGGATTCCTTCCAAGTGAGGAGTGAGTGCCCTCTAACTCCCATAGCTCAATCCCTCCCTGCTGTCTCTCCTGGTCTTTGCCTCCCTTATTTCTTTTTAGGCAGCCAGGGTTTTTTCCCTCAAGGATACCAGTGTCCCTGCCCATGGCTGACATAGTTAGTTGGGGTAGGGCTTGCAACCCCTCCCTGTAAAAAACATCCACAGTCGCCACCAGTGTTAGAGGTAGAGATCGCAGCTATAGGCATGGGCGAGCCTCTGGTCACTGCCCTGATCCAGGTTTGCTGAGGGGTCCAACCGTGCAGACCCCTTGGGTGCCAAGGCACCAGAGAGGCCTGCCTACCGGTATGACAGATGCAGGGGAAAGCCTGCAGGAACCATGTGTCCTGAGAGGGGCGGGAGGACCCCCTAGCCCTATTTCTAATTTTGGGGGTGCTGGTAGGGCTGCAGATGTGGTGTCTGCATGTTGGACCACTCCTGGGGTGAACCTTTGAAGGGTTCTGCGTGTGGGCTCCTGGAATGTCCTAAGTCTCTCCGAGGAACACCGATTGCCTCATTTATTGGATGAGCTCAGTAGGCTGAGGGTGGATATGGTGGGACTCTCTGAGACAAGGAGGCTTGGTAGTGGCAAGAGCAGTAGCAGGTGTTTTACTTACTTCTGGTCTGGCAAGAGCAATGGTCACCATGTAAAGGGGGTAGCCATAGGCATGTCCAGCAGACTGCAGCCATCTGTTGTAGAGGTTACTCTGGTTGATGAGCACATAATTTGATTAAGGCTGAAGCACAGTTTAGGCTTCATGTCTGTTGTTGCAGTGTATGCTCCTACTGAGGTGTGTGAAACTGAAGAGATGTTCTACACCAAACTCGACTCTGTACTGGACCAGTTTCCCCGTCATGATGCACTCATTGTCCTGGGCGACTTTAATGCTGTCACTGGCACTGAAAGGGCTGGCTATGAAATATGTGTTGGCCCCCATGGTTCTGGTACCAGAAGGCTGAGAATTGTGGGTTCTTGGTATCAATAAACCAGTTCTGCACTGCTGGATTTGGTATAACAATGCTGGAGGGGTAGCGGAGATCAACCATATCCTTGTTAGTACTCGTTGGAGGATCCTCCAGAATTACAGGGTTTTTTGGGGTGCCGAGTTCTTTGTGACCGATCACAGGTTCATTGGTGCTACATGCAAGCTTAATGTCAAGTCTAGAAAGCCTCCAACATGTGACCCCAAAGTGTTTTATCTTGAGAAACTGAAGGAATTGACATGTGCCCAAGAGTATGCGGTGACAGTCTCCAATCGGTTTGGAGCGCTTGACACCCTTAAGGACCCTGAAGAGCTATGGGATAACTTCAAACGTGAGACTCTTGAGGATGCCAAAGAATGCATTGGGGAGCGCCCGAGGTCACGGAGTGGCTTTGCCTCAGTGGAGATGCTGAAAAGTATTGAGGAGAGTCATGCTGCCAGACTTGCTGGGAACCATGACCAGTACAGGGCTCTGTCACATAGGAATGGAGCTCTCCTGAGAAGAGGCAAGGAGAGCTATGTCATGGGTCTCAGTGAGGATGTCGAGTGTAATTTAAATGCTCATGACCTCAGACCTGCCTATCGAGCTCTGAAGAAACTCCGCTCCAAGTCTACTTTTCAGGTGAGTGCTATCCAAACAGCAGATGTTTGCCTTGTATGGAACGCAGATGGGCAGATGGGTTGTTGGGCTGAGTACTTTGAGCAGCTGTTCATGGTGAATCCACCAAGCTGACAGCTCTGGACTGCAGGGTTACAGATGCTGGATGCTGACCCACTCATTGACAAAACTGCACCCTCCATTGATGATGTCAAAGAGGCTGTGGGAAAGTTGAGGGGTGGAAAGGCAGCTAGCATCTGTAACATCAGTGTGGAGCTGTTCAAAGGTGGGGGTGAAGCCATGATCCGTGGGTTGCATGCTGTCTTGACTGCTGTCTGGCATTTAGGTACCATTCCTCCTGACTGGAAAAAGGGATTGGTCATCCCTATATGAAAGGGGAAAAACCATCAAGACTACAACAACTACAGTGGAATAACACAGCTCAGCGTACCAGGCAAGGTGCTTGCCCATTTGCTGCTGATGTGGATCTGTACTCACCTGCTGAAGCACCAGAGACCTGAACAGTCAGGGTTCTGGCTCAGTAAGTCAACAACTGATCAAATCCTAGTGCTTTGTGTACTGGTGGAATGCTAAAATGAGTTTCGACAGGAAAGGCTTGCAGCTTATGTCGATCTCAAGAAAGCATTTGACTCAGTGCATCTAGAGACACTCTGAGACCTTCTGCATCTACAAGAGATTTCTGCACGAATTACTGATTTATTAAATAATTGGCCTATACTCTAGGACTGTGAGTGCAGTGAAGTGTGGAGGTGTGTCCAGCTTCTTCCCTGTGCATACGAGTGTGAGGCAGGGCTGCGTGCTTGCTCCATCCCTCTTTAACACATGCATGTACTGGGTACTAGGCAGAGTTGTAGAACAAAGTCATTGTAGAGCATCTGTCGGCCATACTGAGATAACAGATCTTGTTTTTGCTGATGATGCAGCAATCTTTGCCAGGTCACTGGAGGTTCTGGTAATGGCTCTAGAGGCACTACATGAGGAGGTGTAGCCCTTGGGACTTAAGGTTTCTTGGGCCAAGACCAAGGTTAAGGTGTTTGGAGACATACTGGACGAAACAGTATAGTCTGTCCATGCATGTGGCGAGGATATTGAGATCTTGAAAAACTTCACATACCATGGTGGTGTTACTCATAGTGATGGTGGGTCGAGCCAAGAAATCACACGGCAGATCGGCCTGACCCACCGTTATGGACTCACTCAACATGAGTATTTGGTGTTGTCGATACCTGTGCAGACGGACAAAGATTTGGATCTTCAAGTCACTGGTGGTCCCTGTCTTACTCTATGGTTGTGAGAGATGTACACTGAACACCAATCTGAAGAGGCAAATTGATGTCTTTGGTACTAGATGCCTTGGCACGATCATGGGATACCACTTGTATGACTTTGTGTCAAATCAGCGATTGATCCGTGAGATCGATTCGAAACCTATTACTAGCATAGTTTGTCAACACCAACTGTGGCTATATGGGCATGTGGGACGTTACCCGGAAGCCGATCCAGCTTATTGGGTTGTTTCTGAAAGGGATAACCCAGCTTGGAGGAGGCCAAGGGGACACCCACAAAACTCCTGGCTGCAGCAAGTTGATGCCCCCTGCTGGAAGTCACTCAGTATGGGAAGGAAACCTCCATGGAGACTCGCTAGGCATGACCGCCAGGGGTGGTGTAGAGTAGGCGAGGCAACACAACCCCCTGGTGTATGCCCCCCATGATTGATTGATTGATTTTAATCAATTCAAAGATCACAGATACTTTTTTACTCATTTTTCTTTATGTTATTTTCTATGTTAAATTGTATGGTAAGAGTGAATAAGACATAGAATGTAAAATTATACATAACATATTGCACAGAAACACTAAACTGAACAAAACTTGGTATTACATCTCTCTTTGATGACCAGTTTTAGACACAAGCAGATGGTGGTGAGGGAGGGAAAGTTAAGATAGAACATATTGTTTAGAAGGGGCGTCTGTGCATTTATGATGTAATGCACATACAGTACTCGTCAAAAATATGCGACCACCTTCCTACGTGGTCGTGTATTTATGGCGAAAAATAGGATGGTGTTTATGAGGGTGAAGTGATATTAGACAGAAGTACACGACCACCCTATGACATCAGACCATCCCCTCACTACAAGCTTGAGCTAGCAGGAAGTTGTCAGTGTGCCTCTGGCTGTCACATGGAGAGATTGTCTGTTGTGTGTTGCTCCCATAATCGACCCTGCTTCACGTAAGTTTTTTGTGGTTTTGAGTGCAGTATCACCATACTATGTCGAATTCTAAGGATTTGACTAGTGAGACAGTTGCTCAGATTGTTGGTCTGAAGGTGGCAGGCCATTCAATAACTGAAATCTGCCGGCTTACTGGTGTGGGGCGCACTAGTGTTAAGAAGTACTCACGTCTGTTTCGTGAGGGTGGCAGTGACAAACTCCCAAAGAAGAAACCTTGCTCTGGCCGTCCACGAAAGATCTCCAAACGTGCTACAAACATTTTAAAACGAACCGTAGAGGCCACAGCTTCGACCACAGCAAGGAAGTTGAAAGAAGAAAATGCTGGGGCCTTCCAAGAGGTGTCTGTACGAACAGTGTCACGTCGCTTGTATGAGTTAGGCTACAAGAGTCACAAGCCTACTAAGAAGCCTCTCCTTAGCAAGTTGCAGAAGGGCAAGCGAATTAAATTTGCTCGTAAATACGGACAGTGGGATGATGACGATTGGCTGTCAGTGTTATGGTCAGATGAGGCCACTTTTAATGTGACATGTAACAGGAATGCCAGAGTGTACCGCCGACGTGGCAGTGATCCTCTCGACCCCCGCTACCTTGAAAGCACAGTGAAACACCCAGATTCACTTATGGTTTGGGGCTGCTTTTCTGGCCTTGGACTTGGCAAGTTAGTGGTACTTCCTAAGAACCTCAAAGTAAATGCAAATGTGTATTTAGAGCTCTTGGCTGACCATTTGCCAGAGTGTTTTGACATGTGCAGTGCCAAAGTATTCCAGCAGGATGGTGCACCAGCCCACACTGCCAAATCTGTGATACAGTGGCTCGGAGACTGTGGGGTACCCTTTATTGATGACTGGCCAGGTAACAGCCCTGATATAAACCCAATAGAAAATCTTTGGGCCATCATAAAGAAGGATTTACAAGGAAAAGACGTGAGTTCGGTTCCACGGCTAGAGGTTGAAATACGTGAGTGTTGGGAGAACATACAGGCAGATACCCTCAGGAACTTGGCTGTATCTCTTCCAAATCGACTGAAAAGTGTCATTAAGAGGAAGGGTGGACCAACAAAGTACTAATACTACAGGAAAACATTGTTTTTTTATTTTATTTCTATTGTGACATTGTTTGAGGTTGTGGTCGTAGGTGGGTGGTCGCATATTTTTTACTAGTACTGTAAGCACACTCTAATCAAATTGATTTAAAAAATTGTAAACTTCATATTATTCACCTTCACCTCGGTTGCCTGCTGATCACACAGCCAGCCTTTCCCTACGGTGGGAGCTCAGAGCTCATGTAGACCGATCTTTGGGTAGGGCTGAGACCACATCACACACTACACACAGAGTAATAGATGTAGTTGATAATAGAGATGGGTGGGTGGATGCTGTGTACTTAGACATCAAAAAGGCATTTGATGGAGTTCCACACAAAAGGTTACTATGGAAATTCGAACATATAGGAGGACTGAAAGGGAAACTACTAAAATGGATGGGAGACCATCTAAAGGATAGAGAAATGAGGACAGTAATAAGAGACAACTATTCAAGCTGGAGTAGTGTCACAAGCGGAGTACCACAAGGGTCGGTGTTAGCACCCATTATGTTCCAGATATACATAAATGATATGCAAGAGGGCTTAAACAGTTATATAAATCTGTTTGGTGATGATGCTAAATTGTTAAGAGTAATAAAGAGCCACGCAGACTGTATGGAGCTACAGAGAGATATTGACAAGATACATGAGTGGAGCAAGAGGTGGAAACTAGAATTTAATGCAAAGAAGTGTCCTGTGATGGAAATGGGAAAGAGTAAGACCAGACCAACATGGGAGTATAAAATGAGAGAAGTGATAATGAAGAGCAGGGAAGAGAAGGATTTGGGAGTGATTGTACAGGATTCCCTGACCCCAGCACAACATATAAATGGGATATGTGGCTCGATACACAGAATGTTAATGAATATCAGGGTGGCATTCCATTATATGGATAAAGATATGATGAAAAAAATTATGGCCACTATGATACATCCCAGGTTAGAATATGCAGCAGTTGTGTGGTCTCCACATAAAAAGATAGATGTAACGAAGATAGAAAGGATTTAGAGGGCAGCCACAAAGATGGTACCGGAGCTGAAAGATTTAACATATGAGGAGCGGTTGAAGGAAATGGAACTGCCTACCTTACAAGCCAGACAAGAAAGAGGAGATCTAATAACGATGTATAAGATAGTGAACCGCATTGTACAAGTCAGACAAGAAAGAGGAGATCTAATAACGATGTATAAGATAGTGAACCGCATTGACAAGATTGACAAACAGGATTTGGTGGTACTAAAGGAAGATGATAGTGGAAGGATGAGAGGGCATTCAAAGAGGATCAGAAAAAGACAATGTTTGAGAGACACTAAAAAGTACAGCTTTCCGTATAGAACGGTGGATGTCTGGAATGGATTAAGTGAAGAGATTGTTACAGCAGCAAGTGTACAGAAATTTAAGAAAATGTTGGATATATATAGATATGGAGACAGGACAATGTGAGCCCTGCTCAAGCCCTGTATAATACAACTAGATAAATACAACTAGGTAAATACACACCATAATATGTGAGATATTAATTAAAGAGAAATGGGTAAGATATTTGGTAGACAATAGTTATATCTAATAGGCAATTTGGATTCAGACAAGGAAAATTATGTGTCATGAATCTAATAAGTTTCTATAGAAGAGGAATTGAAGGAATCGAAAACAGAGTAGGGTGGGTGGATGCTGTCTAGCTAGATAACAAAAAAGCATTCAATACAGTTCCATGCAAGAGACTATTATGGAAACTGAAGCACATACGTGGACTGTGAGGGAAACTACTAGATTGGATGCAGGATTACCTGAAAGATAAAGAAATGAAACTTGTGATCAGGGAAGCAACCTCAAGTTGGAGGAAAGTAACAAGTGGAGTACTGCAGGGGTCAGTCCTAGCACCCATAATGTTCCAGGTACAGTAAAATCCCTTTTATCCAGCATCAATGGGACCACCGACATGCCGGATACCAGAAGTTGTGGGATACTTGAATATAAGTGAAATTATGCCCACAATCACCACCCTACACTCATGCATCTTATCATAAAAAAGATCAGCTGATTGCTGTGCCGCGTGTCACCACCTGCACTGCCACCTCACACTCACTTTTCAAGCTGAACCACTCGTATAACACTCTGTCCATCATTTCACCACGATGATACTGCAGTGTGTGACGATTTTCCGCTGCCTTTGGGGTGTCGGCTGGTTTCATGTAATCCCGCAACTTTTTCATTTGGGATTTAATGTCATAAATAGTTGATGAACCCACACCATATTCTACCATTTGTTGCCGTCTGCTTTCACCTCTCTCTACTCATCGACAAATGTCTACCTTCTGCTTAAGTGTAAACACAACACGCTTCCTCTTCTCTACAACTTTAGGCATGAAGACATCAGGCGATAAACAATGCACATGCGGGACTGAGTCACTGAGTAAACACGTAAACACAGTGCAATGGGCTGCGGGTGGTGTGAAGCAGTGGGCTCTGGTGGCAAGGGGAAAAAGTATCCCTTGCGCGGGAATTTGAATCAAATTTATGAGTACACATGAGGCGTCGCGAACCAGTGGGGGCTAAGGGACAGTTTTTTAAAACTCCAGAAAACGCCTTTAAAGTTTTAGAAATTTTGGGAATCGATATCTTTTGAACTATTTGAGATAGAAAAAAGTTTTATATACGAAAAATAAAGGTGTTGAAGATGTCTATCACATAAAAAAAAAAAAAAAAAAAAAAATGTAATTATGTCTTAATGGGTGTAATTTGGGCTATAATTAGTTCCGGCCCAAATTCTTTCTAATCGCAGGAAATGATAGATCTAATAATAATTAAGATATTGTAAGTAAAAAAATGCAATTAAATTATGTAAAAATCCTTACACGCTCTCCCTATCTCCCTTTTCTTCACCACCTTGCCTGTGCTACGCGAGACATACTCTTTCCCCGAGTTTCTGCTACGTTTACACACACTTTTCTTCCACTCAGGAACATTCCGGCCTTTCTTTCTTCCTCTACCACGTTCACTGTTGTCTTCTGCAACTTGTGGGGGATTATCAACACTGTCACTGTCCGACATGGCGAATAAATAACGAAAATAATGCACAATAATAATCCTGGAGCAGCCGGCGTGGGAGAGCGGGAGAGACTGGCGTCCCTACCCCCACCGGAAATAATCCCTCGTGATTGGCCGAGAGCCTATGACGTCGCGTCAATACGCCGCCTGATTGGCTGAGGCAGCCGGTGGAGACATAGCCCCCTCTGGCCCGGCGCCGCTACCTCCGGATTTTTCACAGAAAAAACGCAGTTTGGTAGCCTTGGAATAGAGGCGAATTTAGCGTGTCTAGAAGGGAGGCAGAGGGATCTAAGGGATTTCAGCTCATAGAGCAAGCTTGGCTCAACAGTTTGGCACGCTTAACTAATTTTTTTTGGTTTTGTCCCTTAGCCCCCACTGGTTCGCGACGCCTCACATATTGATTTTTTATTGATTTTAAGGCTCGGGGAAAAATGTGCTGGATACTCGAATGCCGGATAAGAGGGATTTTACTGTATATGTAAATGATATGCAGTGTGGCGTGACCAGCTGTAAGAATCTGTTTGCGGATGATACCAAATTAATGAGTTATTAAAAACGCTGATGACTGTTGAGAGCTACAAGGTGACATAGATAAGATCGATGAATGGAGTAAGAGCTGGGAACTGGATTTTAATGCAAAGGAATGTCATGTGATGGAACTAGGCAAGAGCAAAAGAAGGTCAAAATGGAGCTACAAGATGGGACAGGAGGAAATACCTTAGACAAAAGAAAAAAAAAGACTTAGGGGTGGTGATGCAGGATACACTGAGCCCAGAGCAGCACATAAATCAACTATTTGGATCAACATATAGAATGTTAACCAATATTAGGGTGGCTTTCCACTACATGGATAAGGATATGATGAAAAAATTCTAACCAGCATGATAGGTCCAAAGTTGGAATATGCAGCAGTGGTGTGGTCACGAAATGTGAAAAAGGATATAAGGAAACTGAAAAGGATCCAAAGAGTAGTCACAAAAATGGTACCAGAAGTAAGGGAACTGACATATGAAGACAGATTAAAAGCAATGAAACTGCCAACCCTACAGGATAGAAGAGAGAGAGGAGATCTAAAACTCTATATAAAATGGTAAATGGTATTGAAAAGCTGGACAAGCAAAACCTGGTGATGATGGAAGAAGAAACTAGACAGATGAGAGGACACTCAAGGATGATAAAAAAGAGTCAGTGTCTAAAGGACACAAAAAAGCACAGTTTTCTACATAGAATTGTGGACACCTGGAATGGATTAAAAGAGGAGGTTGTTACAGCAACCAATATACATAAATTTAAGGAAATATTGGATATATGGAGATATGGAGACAGAACACTAGCCCCTCTTGAACCCTGTATAATACAACTAGGTAAATACACACACACACATACACACACACACACACACACACACACACATGCAAAAAAGGATATAAGGAAACTAGAAAGGATCCAAAGAGTAGCCACGAAAATGGTACCAGAACTAAGCGAGCTGACATATGAGGACAGATTAAGAGAAATGGGACTGCCAACTCTACAGGACAGAAGAGAGAGGTGATCTAATAACTCTGTATAAGATAATAAATGGTATTGAAAAGCTAGACGAGCAAAACCTGGAGATGGAAGAAGAAACTAGACAGATGAGAGGACACTCAAGGAAAATCAGAAAAAGTCGGTGTCTAAAGGACACAAAAAAGTACAGTTTTCCACATAGAATTGTGGATACCTGGAATGGATTGAAAGAAGAGGTTGTTACAGCAACCAATATACATAAGTTCAAGGAAATGTTGGATTTATGGAGATATGGAGACAGGACACTATGAGCCCCGCTTGAACCCTGTATAATACAACTAGGTAAATACAACTAGGTAAATACACACACACACACACACACAAGAATAAAATTCAAATCACAGAAAGATGCAGATAAAGCCAGGACATGGAAAATTGAACCAAATTGAGAAAACAAAGAACATATACATAAGAAGAGACCTAAATGGAGAAGAGAGAAAAGAGTTTAAGGAACTGAAAAAAGAAGTCATGTAAAAAAATGAGATGAGGACAGAGGATCAGCAAAAATCCTTTTATTGGAGCATCATAGACATGAAGATTCTGAAGTGGTATGCAAGCAAGGAGGAAGACAACGTTGTTAATTAAGTAGGTTGAATGAAAGCTATAAAGTGTGTACTTAATTAATATTAACAGTCTAGTTTCGGGTTTAAGGGGGAGATCCGCCTTAATATTTTTAGATGCCGGTAAAAAATATCGATTTTCTGTTTTACAGTCAGGCAATACCTACTATCCCTCTAATATCGAATGGTGAAGTTCTTTTTTCTCTACCGCAATTTTAAAAGGCCTAGCGAGCAGCCCTTTAAATGTATACTAAATGTCCGTAACGTGCGAGTGAAGGAGGAGTATGCATGTTTCTTTTCTTTTATGCTTCAAATAGCTATTTTTTTAATAAATAATGATGTGAAAACACATTCTCATACATCTGTTATCCTGAACCATCCTTCTCAACTCTTGCCAATTACCATCTCTCAGCAGAGAGAGAGAAGACAGGCCAGGGACAAGACGCTGCCACTCCCCCTGCTTATCTTTTACTACTCCGTGCCTTATTTCAAGATCTGCTCCTGGATTCTGAACATAGACATGCCTAAGTTGAAAGGGAGAACACTACAGAATAGAAGAGCCTGGGCATTGGGCAGGGGGATGAAGGAAAACATCGCTGGTGAACGTGAGAGAGGATGCTTGCCGCATCATGATACCCTTGCCTTCGAGCATGTAATACCTAATAATTTTTTATTAGGGGGACCAGGTGCCAGATTATTAGGTATAAACACCGTATGAATCCACATGCATAAACAAATATACCTGGAATCTCTTATTATAGTTTCACTTCACTTGGAACTTGAAAAATCGAAAGACAAACTTTGATCGCTGTTTTCTCAAAACCATGGATTTTCACACACAAATGCTATCTCCTCCGTTAGTTTTTGTCTGATTTGGCTGAAATTTTGGGACAAAAGCATTGAATAGTTGTATAAATTTAGTGCGATTCCAAAATTCGAAAATAGGTAAAAATATATTTTTCAATGACTTTTTTACGTCTAGACTAGTGGAAATTTTTAAAAATTTAAAAAAGAAAAGAAAAAGATTTTCAAAAATTTTGGATAGGATATATGGTAACATAGATAATGGATAATGTGATATTACTGTAAAAATCACATTGAAATAGGTGAAGAATTGGCGATTCCATTCAAATTCCAAAAAAAAAAAAAATAAATAAAAAAATCATATAATTTTTTTTTTCACTCATATCAACATCAAATTTGAATATGGTGATTAGCATAATGCTATGCATGTACTGTGTGAATTAGAAGAAACTCACGTTATTTCTTAAATATAGGCGGATCTCCCCCTTAAGAGAATTGAACATTCAGCTGAAGAAAGTTAGCCCTCACATAATTGGATTAACTGAGACAAAGTTCTATGACGAATTGCAAGAAGTCAGAACACTGGCCAAGGCAACTATAAAATATGGGATAAAAGTAGAGCAAACAAAAAGGGAAGAGTGATGTTACCAGTTCAGAAAAATTTACGTGTCTGATATAAAATATAGAGAGGGATCAGCTGAGGTATTAAAGATTGGTGTTAAAAACATCCATGGCAAAATAAGACATTACATAGTGGCGTATGTACCTCCCAAGACTAATGTATTGACCAATGAAGAATATAAGAATATGATTCACAACACAAAAAGTTAGCTTAGAGGAAATGTTAAAGGATAATAAGGTGATTTTGATGGAAAACCTCAACTGTAAAAAGGTTTGCTGGGAAGAATGACATACTGAGGGATCAGAGTCTTCGTGGGGATTCACTTTGCTGCAACTAATATTGAGGGATCAGTCTTCCTGGGGATTCACTTTGCTGCAACTAACAATTGATAATGTCCTGACCCAGTAGATAAAATGTGATACAAGGTATCGGGGTGAGGGAGAAACATCAAGACTTGATTTGTTATTTAGTAAAGAACCAAAAATAATTAGGAATGTTCAGGTGAGTTCCCCATTAGGCAAGAGTGCCCATGTCACTGTAGAGTTTACAGTAGGGGAGAAAACTGAGAACAAGGGAATTGAAGACCACCATGAGATGAGACTGACTTTAATGGACTGAGAAGGTTCTTTGAAGAGGAGAGTTGGGATGCATTCCACCAAACTAATAGTGTTCAAAAGAAATGGGATGAGTTCCTTAAAATATACTGAGGAGAAAAGAGATTTGTACCTAAAAAAAAGGTAAGGTTGATTGGGAAAAATGAATTGTTCAATAGAAAATGAGAAACTTCAAGAGATTCGAAGGATGATGCATGGAACAGGTGGAAGAGAAGCAAAAGAATAAATCTGTGGAATAAGTATAAACAAGAAAAGAACAAGTTTGTGATCACCCTAAGAGAAGAGCAAAAGAATTTTGAGAGGGATGTAGTTAAGAGGTGCAAAGACCAACCCAAACTCTTTTTTAGATATGTTAATAGCAAGATGAAGGCCAGAAAAGTATTGATAAAATAAAAGTAGATGAAGTGGTATATGAGGACCCCAGGGATGTAGCACAAGTGATGAATTTTTGTTTCAAGCAGGTTTTTACAAATGAACTTGAATTTGAAAGGCCTTTGAACACACAGGAATGCAAGACAATGGAGGATATTCAAGTTTCAGTATCTCTGACAAGTGAGGTAGCTAAATTATGTGAAAAAAAAATTATAAAAAACCAAAAATGGTCCAAATTCCTGGAAGATGGCAAATACTTTGCAAATTGTCAATTTGGATTCAGAAAAGGTAGATTCTGCCCCACAATTTTGCTGTGTTACTACTCAAGAGTGGTGGACATTATACAGGAGAGACAGGAGAGAGATGGCTGAGCAGATGGTATATACATAGACCTGAAGAAAACTTTTGACAAGGTACCCTACAAAAGATTGTTGTGAAAATCGGAAAGAATAGGGGGAGTTCTGGGAAAGCTGTTGGAATGGATGGAAGATTTCCTGGTAGGGAAATGGGAATGGTGATATGGAACCAACCATTGGAGTGGAGCATTGTAACCAGAGTAGTACCAAAGGTGTTGGTCCTTGCACCAGTCATGCTCGCAGTTTTTATAAATGACATGGCTGAAAATATTACAAAACTGTTAGTCTTTTTGCTGATGGTGCAAAACTTCTGCATACTGTGATAACCACTCATGATTGTAAGGATCCACAAAATGATCTAGATAAGATTTGCGACTGGAGCATTAGATGGCAAATGGAATTCAACACTAGGAAGTGCAAAAAGGTCAAATTTGATAAAGGCAGCAAAAGATGTAGTCACATATAAGCTGGGACATGAGATGATAAAAGGGTCACCAGAAGAAAAAGATCTTGGGGTGATATTCTCAGAAAGTGTATCTACACGAAGGCATATCAACAAGATAACAGATGAAACCCTCTAGCTCTTGCCTTTCTGGATGAGGACATGATGAAAACGATAATCACAACAATGATTTTCCCCAGGTTAGAGTATGCAGCAATAATTTGGTCACCTCATGAACTAAAGCACATCAGGAAACTGTAAAGTGTTCAAAGAGTAGCAACAAAGATGATTCCAGGACTTCAAGATCAGTCATATGGAGATATTGGCCAGGTTGCAACTTCCAACTTTGGAAAAAAGATGGGAAAGAGGAGATTCGATTTGTTATGGTGGTGTCTTATTAATGATTATTATTCATGTGTATATTTCTTTTGTATATTTCTTTGGATTGTATTTGGGATGATGTGAGTTAAAAAGTTGAAGTGCATGTTTATGATATCCCGTTGGAAAGGGCATGACAAAGTGGCGTCTTACGAGGTTTTGAGTGGGGCAGGGGCCCTCAACTCTCTCTCTCTCTGGCGCCATGATGGGATAGACGTGTTTGGTGGACGGTGGTGAGGGCAGCGTTTTCTTACTCTTTTAGAGGTATTCTGGTGGGTTCTGGCTCTGGTCTTCGGTGTTGAGGTATGTGGTGTCGGTTGATGTGCTTTGGTGTGGTTGATAAGGTTGATAAGGTGAACTTAGTGGTACAGATTTACGTAGGCTAAACTCGGAAAGGGATTTAGGGGTATTAATTAGTCAGGATCTCCGACCTAGATAACAGTTCATCAGCGCTAGAAATAAGGCAAACAGAATATTGGGTTTCATTGCCAGGACGGTAACCAACAGAACAGCTGAGGTAATTTTAAAACTATCTAGCGTTAGTTAGGCCTCATTTAGATTATGCAGTTCAGTTTTGGTCTCCTTACCATCGGATGGATATAAATAGGTTAGAATCCATACAGAGAAGAATGATGAAGATGATACATGGGATTAGGAGCTTAAATTATAAAGATAGATTAAAATGCCTTCAACTTCACTCATTGGAAAGATGCAGGGTGAGAGGAGACCTGATAGAGGTGTTTAAATGGATCAAGGGATTCAATAAGGGGGATAAGGTACTTAAAGTTAGTACTTCAAATAGAATGAGATTGAATGGTTACAAGCTAGAAAAATTCAGATTTAGGAAAGAGATAGGGAAGAACTAGTTCACAAATAGGGTGGTAGATGAGTGGAATAGGCTCAGTGGGCATGTGGTGAGTGCTAAACCTATAGATTGTTTTAAAAAGAGGTTGGATGAGTTCATGGATAGAGATGATAGATGGTAGTGGATATATTCTTTTTAGATTCATAGGAACTACCTGGAGTAGGCCAACCGACCTTTTGTAGTTTCCTTATTTTCTTATGTTCTTATTGTGGTGGTGAAATGAGGTACAGTGGTACCTCTTGATTCGAACACCCTTTGACTTTAACACTTCCCAATCCGAACACATTTGGCGAACAAATTTTGACCTCCAATCCGAACGCAACTTCCCAATTCGAAAAAAAAAAAAAAAAAAAAACACGTGGCGGCCGATGCGCATTGCAACCAGTTGGCTGGTCTCGCTTGTATTTCTCCGCCGTGAACACCTCTGTCTCGTGAATGGCTTTCAAGTCACTCTGGCCCCTAGTTGCCGTGGTTTCTCTGGCCCCCAACCCTGATTACCTCCTACCTACCACCCCATTCAATGCAGCTTCTTCTCTGGTCACTGGCAAACTTGTTTACTAATGAAGATATATTGAACACTTCAAACAACCAATGAAGAATGAATTGTTAAACATCATTGTCATTTGCGCAAACTACGATAATACAATAATTTGTAGTTTTGTACAATAGTTTACTTTTCTTGAAATAATTTCTGTTGGAAATGATGTTATGAGAATATATTCTACTTGATAAGAGAGAGAGAGAGAGAGAGAGAGAGAGAGAGAGAGAGAGAGAGAAAGAGAGAGAGAGAGAGAGAGAGAGAGAGAGAGAGAGAGAGAGAGAGAGGCAGGAGGAGGGAGAGAGGATGGTGAGTGGCTGGAGGAGGGAGAGAGAGTGGTGGGAGGGGAGGCGGCCTACTTGGTCTGTTTGCGTATCGAATGGGTGATGATAAGGACGGAAGGAGGGGGAAGGGAGGAATAGATCCTGTATTCAGTGCATGGGAGGGAGGCGGGGACCCGGGGGAGGCTTGTCTAGTCTTCATGGGAGCTCAGGAGTTTCACACTGAAGTAAATAATTTTTTTGTTATGCCTTTTCTTTCTTTATTTATTTTTTGTGCATTTCATGTCTGTGTTTACTTTGTACACTCAAAATGCGAATGATATCTATGAATTATGATGAGATGAGGGGAAAACAAGGTGCCAATTTGTTAAATCATGTTGCCACTCTGGTGGGTCAAGACCAGTTTTGTTTTTTCCCTTTACTTCTTAACAATGGCTATTGCGTTCTTAGGTATTGCGGCGATGTTAAGGGACCAATTTCATGCAATAGCTGGGATTGAGTGTAGTGCTTTTTTTTTTTTTTAAATCAACTGGAACGGATTAAATGTTTTTACATTATTTTCAATGGTAAAAATTGCTTTCTAATTTGAATTTTCTCAATTCGAACAGCCTAAAAGAACTAATTAAATTCAAATCAAGAGGTACCACTGTATTTGGGTTTGTGGAGTCTCGTGTTTTGACCAGGCCAGGTTTTGTTTATGTGAAGGGTGTATGGGTACTACTCTGGTGTTTTGTGGTGTTCTGTAGGGTTCTGAGTGGTGCCAGAGAGGTATTGAGTGATCGGGGGAGAGAGAGAAAGCAAGGGTTGGGTACAATATTTGGTGAGGATTTATATATGTGCAGGGGTTTGCACGTGTGGCTAGAAGATCTGTGTGTGGTTGGTGTGATCAGAAGTGGAGATTTTTTGTGTTACTTGCTATTTTGTAGGGGAGTTTCCACTGTGTGTTTTTGTATTTATTTGTTGCATTTTCCTTATTATTTTGTGCCTTTATTTTAATATATGTATTTTTGTTATTTATGTTTTTTTTCAAATAGCCTATGAAATAACCTGTGGCCTCTGCAGGGAATGTTGCCAGATGATTGTGGACTGACCAGAGGTAAGAGTTATTGTGTTTTGGGAAGTGGTGGAGTTGTATGGGGCTACGGCCGGTTAGGTTAGGTGAACATAAGTTCTTAAAATCCTCGCCTTTAAAACCCTGGAGACGATTGTCTTGCGGGGATAACCGTCCGTGTGTGAGAGCCCGTAACATGGGGGCCTGTCCAGGATTGTGAATTGTAATAGGCTTGTGTGGTGTGTGGTGGTATTTGGTGGTGCGACATTGTGTAATGTTTTGTGGTATCTTAAACTGTACTGGGTACTATTTTGTGTGTCAAGATGGCAGGTGAGAGGATTGAGATGTTTTTGGTGAGTAAAGACATCCATTATATGTACCAACTCACAAAGGAGGAATTAACGAAGGTGGCAGAAGAGTTAGGTGTTCAGCTAGCTGCTGAGAAAAGGGAGGAAAGGCAGATGGAGTTAAGAGTTGCATTGCAAGAAAGGGGATGGTTTAATGAGAACCATAGTAGGAGTGAGAAAGACGGAGGGAATGATGAGGAAGGTGAGCAGAGAACGGACTTTGAGGGTTTTCTGCCAAATTCTTTAATTGGGTTAATGGAAGGTCTCTCAAATAGTGAAAAAATGGAGATGTTAAAATATCAGATGCAAATGCAGGTGCAGATGGAGAGATTAAGAGCCGATAAAGAAAACAAGGAGTTGGAAGTACAAATGAAACTTAAGGAAATCGAGGCTGAGAGGGAAGTTAAATTGAAACTGAGTGAAACAAGTGGTGTAAGAGGGAACAGAGATTTGGAGAGGAGAGAGAAACAGGTGCCTGAATTTGTGGAGGGGGAAGAGGAGAATTTCTTCCTCCAATTTGAAAAGGTGGCCAAACTGAGAGGTTAGGAGGAGGAGAGCTGGGCATTGTTGGTCCAGTTAAAGTTTAGGGGTAAGGCCAGAGAGGCCTATGTGAATTTAAATGATGAGGAAATGAAAGACTATGAGGCAGTGAAAGAGGCAGTGTTATGGTCCACCTTACTTAGCCCCGACGTGTACATGGATCGATTCCGTGGAGTGAAAAAGCGGTCCGGACTCACATACCTAGAAATGGTGCGCGACTGTAGCCTAAAGTTTGACCGATGGATGAAGTCCGAGAACATCGAGATGATTGAGGAGATGAGGAACGTCATGTTAATGGAACACTTCATGGACCAAATATCTGCTATTAAGTATGAACTTATTTCCCTGGGTGTCAGAGACATTATGGAGGCTGGGCGCAGGGCTGATAACTACTGCCAAGCCCATGGGATAAAGATGGATGATTCCACAAGTGGGAAGAAACCATGCTTCAGCCAGGGAAACTGCAGATCTACTTTCCAAACTAACTTCAGACCTTTATACCAACCTGGACCTCCAAAATTTAATCACAGCAAACCATTGTACAACTATGACTCAAGGGCTACAACGTCGAGAAACTGGCAAAGTGGTACTCCCTACTACAAGAAGGACAATGACTTTGGTAGTCAGGATCCAATAAAATGTTTGGGATGTGGGGAGAAAGGCCATAGGAAGTGGCAATGCCAGAAGGGTAACTGGAAACAAGTTGGAGCAGTAGCAGCAGGAAGAGATCCAGTTGAGTTTCTGGAAGAAGTTAGCCCAGAGTTGCCTGAGGTGAATGATGACTTCAAAGACTTTGTAATTGAAGGAACGGCTAGAATGAGGGGTGAAGAGAAGAAGATAAGGATCCTAAGGGATACTGGAGCCAACCAAAGCGTCATGTTGAGCGGATCACTCCCGTGGACTGCCGAGAGTAATGCTGGCAGAGAAGTGAAGTGCCATGGGGCAGGAGGCGAGTTCTCTGTCCCCTTACACAAACTATTATTGGAATGTGGATATGTCACAGAAGAAGTGACGGTGGGAGTGAAGGAGTTGCTGCCGGTGCAAGGAGTGGACATGTTATTGGGGAATGACCTGGCTGGAAGTAAAGTCCTCCCTAAACTGCAAATGATAGAAAATCCAGCCCAGAAGGAAATAGAGATAGTCGTTCCTGCAGCTGACCCTAACTTGGCAGTGGAGAAAGACTTGGTGCCAGAAGTGTATCCTGTCTGCGCAGTCACCAGAGCTATGGTGAAGAGGAAAGCAGTCAAGGACAATGCGGATGAGGTTCCAGAGGGTGTGGGTCTGGATTCACGGAATCTGGTGATAATTGTGTGGGGGAAAAGGACTCTGGAAAAGTTGAAGATGGAGCCTCTTATGGACTTTGTGGTGAGAAGACAGGACTTACTAAGAACAGGAAAAGGATGAGAGTTTGAGAGCCATGTGGAGTGAAGCAAAGAGGGCATGTGATGTGAATGAGCAGTATGTGGGATGTTTTGTAGATGATGGAGTATTGGTGAGGAACTGGAGGCCATTGGACACTCCAGTGGTGGAGCATTGGAAGGTGAAGAGACAAATTGTGGTTCCACAGATGTATAGGAAGAATATCCTGGAGCTGGCATAAGAAGGAAATTTGTTGGGTCACCTAGGGGTTAGGAAAACCTTAGGGAAAATCATGTGTCATTTCTATTGGCCTAAAATGAAAAGTGATGTGACAGAGTTTTGTAGAACTTGTGAGATGTGTCAGAGAGTGGGTAAGCCGAATCAACGGATTCTGCCTGCCCCACTCCATCCCATTCCTGTAGTTGATGAACCTTTCTCGCAGATTGTGATTGACTGTGTGGGACCCCTGCCTAGGTCTAGGAGGGGCAACCAATATATTCTCACCATAATGTGTATGTCATCCAGGTTTCCAGAAGCAATTCCCCTGCGCAGTATAAATTCCAAAAATATTGTGAGGGCACTGGTTAAATTTTTCTCATGGATGGGAATTCCTAAAGTAATTCAGTCAGACAGGGGAAGTAACTTTATTTCACGTCTATTAGGGGAAGTTTTAAGGGGTTTAAAAATTGAACAAAAACTGTCAAGTGCATACCACCCTCAATCTCAAGGCTGTATAGAGAGGTTTCATCAGATACTGAAAAACACATTGAGGATGTATTGTTCGGAGATGGAAACTGACTGGGATGAGGCGTTGCCATGGGTGTTGTTTACCCTGAGGGACAGTATACAGGAGTCTACTGGATTTAGTCCATTTGAGTTGGTTTATGGACATGAGGTGAATGGACCCCTCAGGATGGTAAAGGAGAAATGGTTAGGGAAAGGAGACCCAGTGAATGTGATTAGTTATGTATCTGAGTTTAAGGACAGATTGATGAGGGCAAGGGAAATTGCCCAAAACAATTTAAAGGAGAGCCAGATAGACATGAAATGCTGGTATGATAAGAAAGCAAGGGTTTGGTCATTCAAGGCAGGGGATAAGGTGTTGGTTCTTTTCCCAGTGCAGGGTGATCCCTTTAAGGCAAGGTTTTGTGGTCCCTGGGAGGTGGAAAAGAAAATGAGTAATGAAAACTATCTAGTAAAAACTCCAGGGAGAAGAAACAAAAACCAGCTGTGCCACATGAACATGTTGAAGCCATTCCATGAGAGAAAGGAGGAGAGGAAAGATGAACAGGAGGAAAAATGTGTGAGTGTAGTGACTGCAACCACTGAAAGTGAGGAAAAATGGGCAGAGGAGAAGTTGAGTAAATGTGAGGGAATGGTGCTAAAAAATTCTGAGGTGCTGAAAAACCTCAGGGACAAACTAGGACCCATGGAGTCAGAAAGGAAAGATAAAGTGGTAGAGTTGATTGAAAAGTATAAGTCATTGTTCCCTGATGCACCCAGGAAAACAAATGTGATCATGCATTATGTGGACGTAGGTGATGCTGCACCCATTAAGCAGCATCCTTATAGAGTGAACCCACAGAAAAGGGAAATTATGAGAAGAGAAGTGGAATATATGTTGGAGAATGGCCTGATTGAACCAAGTGATAGCCCCTGGAGTTCTCCTTGTGTTTTAGTTCCCAAGCCAGGACAAGATGCTTTCCGTTTCTGTACTGACTATAGGAAAGTTAACATGGTGACGAAGTCTGATGCCTATCCTATCCCCAGAATTGAGGATTGTATTGATAATGTGGGAAATGCCAGCTTTGTTACAAAAATGGATCTACTTAAGGGCTATTGGCAAGTCGAAATGACAGATCGGGCAAAGGCCATATCAGCTTTCGTGACCATGGATGGACTGTACCAGTATAATGTTCTACCTTTTGGGATGAAGAACAGTAGAAGTAGTTTCCAAAGGTTAATGAATAAGGTATTGAAAGGGATAAAGGGGTGTTCTGTTTATATTGATGATATCTTGTTGTACACTGAGAGCTGGCCTGAACATGTGGAGTTGCTGGAAGAAGTGTTTAAGAAATTGGATGAGGCTAACCTAACAGTAAATCTTGCTAAGAGTCATTTTGTGAGAGCAGATGTAGAGTACTTGGGATTTAAGATTGGGGGGGAGAAATAAAGACAGCTGAAGCTAAAGTAAGGGATATAGTGAACCTTCCAGCCCCCACTAACAGGAAAAAGATTCTTAGATTTTTGGGAGCCAGGGAGGCGGTTTTGTAAAAACTTTTCTGATGTTGCAATGCCACTAACCAGATTATTAGCCAAGAAGTCAAGGTTCCAATGGGATGTAAAGTGTGAGGAGTCATTTCAGAAGATCAAGGATATGTTAGTGAATGCTCCTGTTCTTCATATGCCAGATTGTAATAAACCATTTTTGTTGTATATTGATGCTAGCCAATATGGTGTAGGGGGAGTCCTGATGCAAGAACACGAGGGAGTTGAACACCCTATAGGCTACTATTCTAAGAAGTTGTTGCCATATCAGTGTGCTTACAGCACCATTGAAAAGGAGGCCTTACAGTCTACGCGGAAAGTTAGGGCACACGCTACAAAAAAAAACAATAAATCACGTTGAAGCATGAAAACGAGTAAATAACACTCACCCTAGTATCTCGTTGTGTTTCCTTTCCTTATCAACACCTCTTTCAGGCGTCTTGGGACACTATCTGTAAGCCTTTGCAGGTATTCCGGGGAGAAGCTTGCCCAAAGTTGCTGGATTGCAGTGATGAGCGTAGGGACGGGTGATGTGTCAAGGTCACGTAGCTGACATTTCATGAGTCCCCAGAGGTTCTCGATTGGATTTATATCCGGGGAATTTCCAGGCCAGTCCTTAAAATATGATATCTGGCAATCCTGTAACCACTGGGTGACAGACCTGGCTGTGTGTGCAGGTGCCCCGTCCTGCATAAACACGTTTGCATGTGTTTTCTCAAAAGTGTCAGGCAGAGCGTCACAAAGAAGCTCCAAGTACACGAACTGATTGACTTTTACGTTTTTTTCAAGCACTACCAATTCACCTACACCATGGTAACCAAAAGAACCCCATACCATCACTGAGTCAGGGTGTTTGACTGTCTTGACAGTGTATCGCGGGTCTAGCGGGTCTGAGTCTGGCCGATGGTACACCCTACTGTGACCAAAACCACTCACTGTAAAAGTAGCCTCATTGCTCCAAAGCACTTTTCTCCACTCTTCAAGGGTCCAGACACTGTATTTCTTTGCAAAACTGATGCGTTTCTTCTTCTGGGCAACAGTTAGTAAGGGTTTTCGGCATGGCCAAAAGCTGCGGTAGTCAAGCTTGTCATGCAGCAGTTTCTGCAATGATCTTAAAGACACTTTACCAAGGAGCCCAGGGTTAGTTTCCTTTATTTTCTGGGCCGTGAGTGTAGGATTGGCATTCACCTGCCTGGAAATGACCTTGCAGGTTCTTTCAGAAGTAAGCCTTGGTTGTCCAGGCTTACGTTTTGGAGTGGGCAACTTGTCCGACCCCTCCGCGACAAACTTTGAAATAAGTCGGTATACAGAACGCCGGTTCACTCCAGTTAAATTCACTATTTCACTCACTTGATTAGCATTGTATAAACCAATCACTGATCCAACATCTTCACGACTAATAACCTTCCTGGACATTGTAAAGAGCCACAATCATTCAAAATAACACCGTAACTCGGACGGAAAATCTGTGCAAGCGATGTCAACACAGATAATATATCCTCCACTAACAAAGCCCAGACAGACACTGAGTCATTATTGCTATGTGACAACTGTGGTCTAAACCTTCCTGATGCCGTTAGAATTGTGCCCTAACTTCCTGCACCCCGATTTAGCTAATTTTGAAGAATAAAACAATTTGCGCGAAAAGTTAAGGCACAATCCGATTTGTGCCTTAACTTACCGCGTAGACTGTAGGCCTAGTGCTTAGTTTAAATAATTTTGAAGTCTATGTCAAGGGTACAGGGCATACAGTTCAGGTTTATACTGATCATAACCCCTTGGTATTCTTGCATCAGATGAAAAACACCAACCAGAGACTGATGCGGTGGTGTCTGATTTTTCAGGACTATGAATTGGATATACGTAATGTGAGAGGAAGGAATAATGTCATAGCTGATGCTCTATCCCGCATTCTCTCTGGTCATGAGGCATCCGGATAGGTGCCTCACCATCTCAAGCCCACTTTGGGAGGGGGATGTTATGGTGGTGTCTCATTTATGATTATTATTTATGTGTATATTTCTTTTGTATATTTCTTTGGAATGTATTTGGGATGATGTGAGTTAAAAAGTTGAAGTGCATATTTATGATAACCCGTTGGAAAGGGCAAGACAAAGTGGCGGCTTATGAGGTTTTGAGTGGGGCCACCAGGGGCCCTCAACTCTCTCTCTCTAACGCCATGACGGGATAGACGTGTTTGGTGGACGGTGGTAAGGGCAGCGTTTTCTTACTCTTTTTGAGGTGTTCTGGTGGGTTCTGGCTCTGGTCTTCGGTGTTGAGGTATGTGGTGTCGATTGATGTGCTTTGGTGTGGTTGATAAGGTCTTGTGGTGGTGAAAATTTGAATTTTCTCAATTCGAAAAGCCTAAAAGAACTAATTAAATTCAAATCAAGAGGTACCACTGTATTTGGGTTTGTGGAGTCTCGTGTGTTGACCAGGCCAGGTTTTATTTATATGAAGGGTGTTTGGGTACTACTCTGGTGTTTTGTGGTGTTCTGTAGGGTTCTGAGTGGTGCCAGAAAGGTATTGAGTGATTGGGGGAGAGAGAGAGAGCAAGGGTTGGGTACAATATTTGGTGAGGATTTATATATGTGCAGGGGTTTGCACATGTGGCTAGAAGATCTGTGTGTGGTTGGTGTGATCAGAAGTGGAGATTTTTTGTGTTACTTGCTATTTTGTAGGGGAGTTTCCACTGTGTGTTTTTGTATTTATTTGTTGCATTTTCCTTATTATTTTGTGCCTTTATTTTAATATATGTATTTTTGTTATTTATGTTTTTTTTCAAATAGCCTATGAAATAACCTGTGGCCTCTGCAGGGAATGTTGCCAGATAATTGTGGGCTGACCAGAGGTAAGAGTTATTGTGTTTTGGGAAGTGGTGGAGTTGTATGGGGCTACGGCCGGTTAGGTTAGGTGAACATAAGTTCTTAAAATCCTCGCCTTTAAAACCCTGGATACGTTCGTCTTGTGGAGATAACCGTCCGTGTGTGAGAGCCCATAACAGATTGCATTGTACAGATTGGAGAATGGAATGGAACAGTTAGACAGAGCAGACATACTTCTATTCAGTGAGAAAAATACAATGATTGATTGATTGATTGATACAAGAAGACATGGAAATTAAGGTCTAACACTCGTAGAAGAGATGTAAAGAAGTTTAACTTTCCCCTAGAAACAACAAGTTGTGAAATGGATTGGAGGGTGAGGTGGTGTGTGCCAAAAATATTCAAAGCTTTAAGAAAAACTTAGATGAAAGTAGTTATGGAGATGGGACAGTACAAGCATAGCTCCTCTCTTGTAAGGCACAACTAGGAAAATACAACTAATACACACACACACACACACACAACACATACACACACACACACACACATAACACACACAACACACACACACACACACACACACAAATAGACTGGCTCAAACAGAAGGATATAAGGACATTTGGATAAAAAGGGACATGAATTTGGAAGAAAGACAGAAAGAAAAAGAATTAAGACAAGAGGCTAAGGAAAAAAACTTAAGGAGGACAGAGGCCGAGAAGAAGACTTTTTACTGGAGGGTGCTAGACATGAGGCTAAGGAGGTGGTTTACCCAGGAGAAGGAAGAGGATGCAGGGGAACAACAACAACAGCAGCAGGAGGTAAAAGTGATGGAGAGACCAATAAATTAAAAGTAGCTTATACAAATGTGGATGGTTTGCTAAGCAGCATATTAGAGATAAAGGACTATTTAAGCAGCGAAAAACCAGATGTGTTCTGCATGATGGAAACAAAATTGAAGGAAGAGATCAATGTAAATTTTCAGCCAGAGGGATTTAAGCTTTGGAGGAGAGATAGAAAAGGAAAAGGAGGAGGAGGATTATTAATAATGGTGAAAGAAGACATAGCTGTAGAGGGAATGCAATATGGGGATGGCATGGCAGAAGTCATCAGTATAATAATTCGAACAAACGAAAGAGATAGAAGAAAAATTATAGTAACCTATGTGCCACCAAGAACAAATACGTGGAAACTAGAAGAGTATAAAACAATGCAGAAGGAGGTGTTAAAATGCCTGGCTGATATGATGAAGAAGGACAGAAAAGTACTACTAATGGGTGATTTCAACTGTAGAGGTGTGAACTGGAAAGAAATGGAAGGGAGTGGAACCGAAGGATCATGGAGTGAAGAAATGCTAAAATTAGTCATGGAGAACACGCTGGACCAAAGGGTGGAGGATTTCACTAGACTTAGAGGAGAGGATGAACCATCAATGCTTGATCTGGTGTTCACAAAAAAAACAGAACTCCAACCCATCATAAGGTATCTAAGCCCAATGGGAAAAAGTGACCATGTATTGATGGAAGTAGAATTACAAGAAGGGACATTGGTAAGAAGGGGAGATAATTATAAAAGTGGAAGATTAAATTATGCGAGGGCAAACTTTGAAGGCTTAAGGGAATTTTTTGAAAGGACAGATTGGAGAGCAATCATGAACGGCAAAACAGCACAGGAGAAGTACAAAATATTCCTGAAGAGGTATCGAGAAGGTGTCGAAAGATATGTACCAAAATACAAAATAAGGGATAGCAAATACACCTGGTACAATGCTAGATGTGCAGAAGCGAAGCGAGCAAAAGACAGAACTTGGAGGAAACTGAAGGAGCAGAGGAATTCAATTAATAGAGAGAGATACAATGAAGCAAGGAATGAGTATGTCAGGATAAGAAGAGAGGAAGAAATAGCTTTTGAAAAGGATGTTGTAAAGAAATGTGGAGATGAACCCAAACTCTTCTATAAATACGTAAATGGAAAAATGAAATGTAAGGAAACCATAGACAAGATAATAAAGGGAGGAAAAACATACCAGACAGCAGAAGAGCTCAGTGAAATTATGAATGAGAGCTTCGAGTCGATATTCACAGTAGAGGGGCAATTCATAGAACCAAACATGACAGAGGTCTCAAGGAGGTTGTGGTGCAGAAGCAAGATGTTGGCAGATTGTTAGAAAATCTAGATGTAAGAAAAGCAATGGGACCAGATGGAGTGTTGGGCTGGACACTAAAGGAATGCAAAGAGCAATTAGTACAGCCAATATGGGAAGTAATCACAAGCTCAATAAAGGAGGGGAGGGTGCCAAAAGAGTGGAAGAGGGCCAACATTGTGCCTATATACAAAGGAGGAAAGAAGACTGACCCGCTGAATTATAGACCTGTCTCGCTAACAAGTATTGTCAGCAAAATATGCGAGATATTAATTAAAGAGAAATGGGTGAGATACCTGGAGGACAACAAAGTTATATCCAATAGGCAATTTGGGTTCAGGGAAGGAAAATCATGTGTCACAAACCTGCTAAGTTTCTATACGCAAGTAATTGAAGGAATTGAAAACAGAGATGGGTGGGTAGATGTTGTCTACCTAGACATCAAAAAAGTATTCGATACAGTTCCACATGAGAGACTATTATGGAAGCGAAAGCACATAGGTGGACTACAAGGGAAACTATTAGAATGGATGCAGGATTATTTGAAAGATAGAGAAATGAGAATGGTGATCAAGGAGGAAACTTCAAGTTGGAGGAATGTAACAAGTGGAGTACCGCAGGGGTCAGTCCTAGCACCCATCATGTTCCAAATATATGTAAATGATATGCAGTGTGGTGTAACTAGCTACATGAATATGTTTGCAGATGACACCAAATTAATGAGAGTTATTAAAAACACTGTTGACTGCCAGGAGCTACAGGGGGACATAGATAAGATCGATGAATGGAGTAAGATGTGGAAACTGGCTTTCAATGTAAAGAAATGTCATGTGATGGAGATAGGCAAGAGCAAGAGGAGGCCAAAATGGAACAAGATAGGACAGGAAGAGATACCTAAGACAAAAGAAGAAAAAGACCTAGGGGTGGTGATACAGGATACATTGAACCCAGAGCAGCACATAAATAAACTATTTGGATCAACATATAGAATGTTAGCCAATATTAGGGTGGCTTTCCATTACATGGACAAGGACATGATGAAAAAAATTCTAACCAGTATGATACGTCCAAGATTAGAATATGCAGCAGTAGTGTGGTCACCACATGCAAAAAAGGATATAAGGAAACTAGAAAGGATCCAAAGAGTAGCCACGAAAATGGTACCAGAACTAAGCGAGCTGACATATGAGGACAGATTAAGAGAAATGGGACTGCCAACTCTACAGGACAGAAGAGAGAGAGGTGATCTAATAACTCTGTATAAGGAAATAAATGGTACTGAAAAGCTAGACGAGCAAAACCTGGAGATGGAAGAAGAAACTAGACAGATGAGAGGACACTCAAGGAAAATCAGAAAAAGTCAGTGTCTAAAGGACACAAAAAAGTACAGTTTTCCACATAGAATTGTGGATACCTGGAATGGATTGAAAAAAGAGGTTGTTACAGTAACCAATATACATAAGTTCAAGGAAATGTTGGATTTATGGAGATATGGAGACAAGACACTATGAGCCCCGCTCGAACCCTGTATAATACAACTAGGTAAATACACACACACACACATACACATCCAAACAAACATGGTATAATGCCAGATGTACAGAAACAAAGAGGACAAAGGACAGAGCTTGGAGGAAATGGAAGAAGCAGAGAAATGAAAACAACAGAGAAATACAAGAAAACAAGGAATGAGTATGTCGGAATAAGAAGAGAGGAAGAAATCACTTTTGAAACCAATGTGATAGATAGAGAAGTGTTAAAGTGAACCCAAGCTCTCCTATAAGTATGTTAATGAAAAGATGAAGTGTAAAGAAACCATAGATAATATAGCAAAGGGAGATAGACCACAGATAAGATAGTAAAGGGCCATACTTCCCATCACTTTATCTACCACAATCACCCAACCATTTAGCAACTGTGTGTTATGTAGGTGCTCACCTTAGAGTAGTCATAGTGGCAGTAGGGCAAAGCATCCATGGCAGTGATGTGGGCTGTGTGGGGAGCCACCACACGGCGTCGCACCCCCACTGCACGCAAGGGGTCTTCTAAAACCTTCTCCAGCTGGTAACCAGGGAGCTGTTTCTTTTCCACCAGTAGAACCACCTCACTGTCACTCAGGGATTTGGCTCCAGCCTGAGAAGTATAAATGAAGAAAGAAATTTGTGTCAAGTATTTACTAATAAAGACATTGGCAGGTAAAAAAATGTCAACACATGAAGATCTGAATGATATGAGTTGTTAGGTTGCATTTTGAATTGTTTGTATAATGAATTCTTATATGAAACTAATTATGGGAATAAAAGGGGTTAGGTTCTGTGACCCTTATCTAAGTTAAGTTTTCAAGCTAAAATGTGTGACCAGATACTATATAACAAAACAGAACTACTTACAAATAACATTATTTCATTAAACAAACATATGAAATATGCATAATACTGACAATTATATACACCCTAATGGAATTGGGGAAGGATATTCCATTCCTTGAAAATGCTTACATACATTATACACCAGCATGCAAAGAAAGTACTTTTGTAACTTAACCAAGTACTGTATATAAGTACTTTTTATGTCTGAGGGAGAAGCCAGCCAAGGGCAGTATAAAATAATGAAGAAAAAAAAAAAAAAAAAGAGACTAATGTGCCAGTCCCCTTGTAGGTCTGAAAAAGTTCGCTAAAAGACAGGGATAAATGTCTTGAAACTTTCCTCTTGAATAAGGTATGCAAGATCAATAGAGCATTTAGCAAGAAAATGTGATAGAAGATAGTAAAAAATATAGGTGCTTCTTGATTTACACATGGGATGAGTTCCTTGAGAGGTCGCATAAAACAAAAACAGTGTAAATCAAACAAGAGATATATTTACTTGTAACTCTCTTGCCTATCACTCTGACTTCAACTTAAACTAATGTCCCCTTCATAATTCCTCTTCTGACTGCCCTTCCTCTCGCAGTTCCTGTTCTTCCTCTTTCCCTCTCCTCTTGAAGAATGAAGTTATTGTCATCTGGACAGTCTTCTGTTGTTTATCTTGCAACATTTCTTGATAACATCCAAAATTTTTCAGCACTCTATGAGAGACTGATGAGCTTCTTTGTACATCAGAGTTGTTTCCCTCAATCAAATCAAGGACTTCTCTTAATTTGCTTATAGCCTCCAATAGCACCTTGCATGAGTGCACTCATTGTTGAGCTCGTGATGCTTCTGTTTCTTTGTGTTCCTTCACTTGTGTTCTTTCCAACTCCAGTCAATCTTCATTGCTTAATTCATTTCTATGATACTGTAGCAGCTCCTCAATATTATTTTCTTCTACTTCAAATCCAAGCTTTTAGGCCAATATCACTGTCTTTTGTTTTGCTGTTGTAATAATGTAGTAACTGTTTTCTGATATTGAAATTCAGAGGAATTCTCCATGTGGTTCGAATTACATGTACCTCTTGATTTATACGGCGGATGTGTTCCTGAAAAGGGGGCGCAAAATGAAAATGACATAAATTGAACTATATATATATACAGTAGAACCTCGGTTAACAAACCCCTAAGTTAATGAACAAATCGGTTAATGACCAGCAAGTTCACTAAAAACTTGTCCCAGATAATGAACAAATGTTCGAATAACAATCAGCAAGGCAAAAACCCATGCAGCATCCCAACATTAGTCGCGCTGAAATGTTTTGCGGTCGGTTGTTACTTGTGTTTATTGAGTTGCATCCGTGTATTTTGTGTTATTTTAGTGCTCAAACATGGCTCCAAAGAAGGTTAAAAGCGAGAGTAGTAGTGTGGTGAAAAGGCAAAGGCCAACAATTGGATTAAAGAAAGAAATGATTTTTAAGCACAAAAATGGAGTGCATGTGTCTGATCTCACAGCGGAGTACATGTTGAAGTCGTCAATCTCAACCCTCTTAAAGAATAAGGAACAAATCAAAGGAGCTAATGTTGCTAAAGGTAGGTAGGCAACAGGACTCTAAACCTTTTCAATGATAATATCATGTCGTATTTCCGTAAAATCCTACACAAAAGGCGGAAGCAACAGATACTACATAAGTTTTTCCTATTTTCCTCAAAGCTACAGAAGAGGGAAGCCACTCCCGAAGTAACAATGGCAGATGTTTTCATGGAGGGGGATTCCCCCTCAAAATAGTAACTGCATCCCTTCCTCTCCACATCTCCCTTCACTTATGTCATCATATTGCAACCAAAAAGGTAAGTTTTCTTATTTTTCAATGATTTTTTAATGTTTATAGGATATCGTGTGAGTTGGCATCTAGGAGAGGGGCAAGTTCAACCGGGGCAGGGAACCAATTATTTTTATTTCCTTTGTTACTTATGGGAAAAATTGATTCAGTTAAAGAACAATTCAGTTAACGACCAGCTTTATGGAACAGATTGTGGTCATTAACTGAGGTACTACTGTGTGTGTATATATATATATATATATATATATATATATATATATATATATATATATATATATATATATATATATATATATACTATATATATATATATATATATATATATATATATATATATATATATATATATATATATATATATATACAGTATTCCCTCGCTACTTCGTGCTTCAGTTATCGCGGAAGTGTTTCAGTCAAAAGGTGTTCGAATCAAGAGGTACCACTGTATATATATATATATATATATATATATATATATATATATATATATATATATATATATATATATACACAGTATTTCCTCGCTACTTCGTGCTTCAGTTATCGCGGGTTCAGTGCTTCGCGGGTAAAAAAATTCAATTTAAAATTAAAAATGAATTAAAAGTATTAAAAAAATAAATAAATAAATAAAATAAATCAATTCCAGCAACCCGCAACACCGAGGAAAGCACGTGACACCCAAGAGCAAGCGTGTATGAATCATCATTCCGCCGTTGATAAGGCTGTGAGGCTGGCTTGGTTGGTGGGCACTGAAGGCTTCTCCGATATGACAGCGGACGAAGTAAACAATCTCATGAGTGCCACTCAAACCCTCTGACAGACGAGGACCTAGAAGAAATGACAAGATCGGCGAGTGAGGAGGAAGAGGAGTCTGCTAGTGATGAAGGTGACCAAGCTGAAGAACGTGGCCTTACATTACATAATTTGCAAGACCTCTACAATATTGCCAAAGGCCTCCCAAAAAAGGGCCCAAGAAGAGGACGACAACATGGTCAGAGCCGCCGAATTCAGCAATCGTATTGATGACATGATGGCTGTTTATAAGAGCATCTTCATCCAGAAGAAAAAGCAACGCTCACAACTCTCAATAACGATGTTCCTTGTGCACCGAAAACCTGAAGAACGTCCTCCTGCAGCCACTACGCCACCTCCTGAAGCCACTGCGCCGACTTCTGCAACCCCTACGCTGCCACCTGCAGCTTCCCCTGCGTCATCTGCGGCATCATCTGAGGAGCAGTAAAGCTCTTTGTGAACCTGTGCAGTCATTCATCATCGTCTTCCATCTCATCGTACTGCACAGGTCTTTTCATCTCCATATTATCTCTCTGTCCGTAAGTACGTCATCTTGAGATAAGTTTGAGCCTTGGGGGCTTTTATAAAGGAGTGCCGCTGCTTTGCGGATTTTCACTTTTCACGGGGGGTTCTGCCCCCCATTAACCGCGATAATCGAGGGAATACTGTATAGAAGTTGTTTTTGTATAAAAAAGAATGAAGCAAACAAGATTATGGGAACAAGTGCTCCTTCACTAGACACTGTCAGACGTGAAGAGACAAGGGTAGCTGGCCCGCACTGCGCATGACACACACACACACACACACACACACACACAGCAGTATAGTATGGTGTGTATATTACGTATTGTGGCTTACACGGAACTAATATTTTGGTACTACATTTATTGTGAACCAAGCAGAGGAGTATTTTTGTTTCACTAATTTATTTAGAACACAGAGAGAGAGAGAGAGAGAGAGAGAGAGAGAGAGAGAGAGAGAGAGAGAGAGAGAGAGAGAGAGAGTGTGTGTGTGTGTGTGTGTGTTATAAATTCACACCCACAGAAACATGCACAGACTGAACATGGTTGTGTGTATTCACATGTGTCATTGACAAAACTGCCATATGGTCATCGTCATGGCAATGAGTCATCTGTGCATATTCCCACTGACACCTCCCTCCCCACACCCCGCTCTCCACAATGGCCCCAGATACTGCCAGAAATCCATTTTTGTGGTGAAAAGTGCTTAGAAATTTGGTAGCTACAGTACATTTTGAGTTACAGAATTGTAAATTGAAATATTTGTGACACATCTCTATAGCGTAGATGTCATTTAAGGAAAGTCAATTTTTTCCTGATATTGCCGCACCATGGGAGCCCCTCTTAATCCCATAGCTGCAGTTTATGGGCTAGTAGCGTCGCCTGAGTCATCTGCCACGAGAGCTACCTGCTGGTCAAAGTTGTCACTCTCCAGACAAACAGCCTGTATCGGACAATCCTCTGGACCACAGACATTGACCGAAAAATTGAAAGTCCGATTAACTGAGGTCTATAAAAATGAGGGCTGACTGTACATTTTTATAAGTTTGAATTAAATTTTTCATTCAATCTTCACTAAAAAAATGATCAGGCAAATTTTCTATTATTTTATTTAGTCCTTTAATAATAAGCTCTACAAATGTGTGCCAAAATCTTACTTGGTAAGGAAAAACTGTGATGATATTTTGATTCAGCACCCTCGAATGTTTAAATACGCAATTCATATTCAAAATAATTTTTGGAAAGTGCAATTTTGCAGGCCTGTGATAATTTGTCAGGTTATTTATTTTTTCTTCAGTTGAATAGGAACTTGATTAAGTAGAAGGTAGCACATTACAGCAAGAAGCCTTTTTAGGGTCATCCTACTCTTCTAATCACCTGGATACTTCAGGGGTAGTGACTTTTCTTCCCTTAGGGTTATAATATGATCTTTTTTTTTGTATCTGTAAGTGGTTTGGGACAGATGCTGGATGTAACAATAAGATTTGTAAGGTTGTGATAACTAGTTAAAGAAAATAAGGTTAAGTGCAATAAAATTGGAGTTCAACATGCATCTACCCTCTTCCATTACCAAGGAAGCACCAAGGGTGATGGAAATAATGTCTAAGTTCCCTCAGTTGCCAGGTGCCATCAGAATACAAATTGCCCATCTTCGTAATATTTCCATGACTACTATATTTTGTGCGCAATTTATGCCCAAGAGATCTGACTTAATTTGTGGTGACTGTATAAGCTTCACTGAGATAAGAAACAACAATGTGTTCTCACCTCTGACTTCATCACTGCCACACACTCCTCCAAGGTACGAGGAGACTGCCTGTCATCAACTGATGGAGCATTAACCTCACCCACCACCTCCATGCCTTGCTCCTCTGTCTGGCTGCCTCGGTCCTCTTTGCCAGTCTCCATTGGTACCTCTTCACCCTGCCAAGTGAAGCTGATAGTGTGGCATCGAGTGCGCTGCCTCAGTCCAGATGCCATGCTCTTCCGTGCTATGATGAGAAAAGAATATGCTTATAGACATTCTCTTTCTACCATGGTCAAATGAAGGTAAGAGTATGAATAATGTTTGTGTGCAAATGTGTAGTGCTTTGTCTGGGGGACCTCATGAAAGATTACCAACCAAATATAGATAGAGATCTAATATGTGTTTTGCCTTATCTGTGTACACGTAAGTGGTGGTCTGCCTAGGATAAACTATATGGGATTACTGGCCTGGTATATCTAGTATATCTACACACACAAACACACACACACACACACATTGTAAATGAAAGGCTCAATCTATTAAGAAATATAAGAACATCATTTACATATTTAGATAAAGAAATGATGTGGAAGATAATTACATCTATGATAAGACCGAGGATGGAATATGCAGCAGTGATCTGGTCACCTCATGAGAAGAAACATATAAGGAAACTAGAACGTGTGTAAAGAGCAGCAACCAAGATGACACCAGAATTGCAAGATTTGCCTTATGAGGACATACTAGCTAGGATGCAGCTCACAACATTAGAAAAGAGAAGAGAAAGAGGAGACATGATTATATTCTTAAGACAGCTGAATGGAATGGAAAATATAGATAGAGGAGACTTACATGAAATGAATGAGAGAGAAACAAGAGGTCATGGAAGAAAACTAAAAGCAGCCAGCTGCAGAAGAGACATCAAGAAGTATAGTTTCCCACACAGAAGCACTGAGGCATGAAATGGTTTGGAAGAGGAGGTGGTGTGTGCCAGAAATATTCACATTTTTAAGGAAAAGTTGGATAAATATAGTTATTGGAGATGGGACAGTATGAGCTTAGCTCCCCTCCTGTATGTCACAACTAGGTAAATACAACTTGGTAAATATATATATATATATATATATATATATATATATATATATATATATATATATATATAGATATATATATATATATTTGTATTATACTCAATTTTCAATGTCTGGACTTTTTCACTCTCCAGACATAGCCCAGTCTGTATTAGACCGAAGAAACGAGGGCTGACTGTATATACATATATATATATATACAGTCAGCCCTGACTGTATATATATATATATATATATACAGTCAGCCCTCGTTTCTTCGGTCTAATACAGACTGGGCTATGTCTGGAGAGTGAAAAAGTCCAGACATTGAAAATTGAGTATAATACAGTTCTGTACTGTATATATATATATATATATATATATATATATATATATATATGTATGTATTTACCAAGTTGTATTTACCTAGTGACTGGGCTATGTCTGGAGAGTGAAAAAGTCCAGACATTGAAAATTGAGTATAATACAGTTCTGTACTGTACAGTAAACAGCCTATATTGTCTCGCACACATACTCATAGGCTACAATATGGTATAATATGCATATACAATATACATGAGAGAGTAAAATATGGTTATACCTGCAATAAGGGTACAGTATAATATTAACCTGAAAATTGCTGTACGCCTTCTGGGTGGCTTAGCAGTAAACTGCTGTACGCCTTCTGGAAGTGCATTTTTTAAACAGGCACCATAGAGTTTCTTTGATTTGTATTTCTTTGAAATTATTATTTTTTGTATTTTAACAACCTTTCTTTTAGTAATTTTTATCATCCTATCATGAATTTGGTTATTCATATTATACCTATAAAGGGAAACAATGAAACTACTATATTTCATTTTATATAGTCGACATTGCGCTTCTCTCATAGATATTAATTTGAGTCTCATGTATGGTGAGAGGAAGGCATAATTTAGTAGTAGAGAAGTTGTTTTTGTATAAAAAAAGAATGAAGCCAACAAAATTATGGGAACAAGTGCTCCTTCACTAGACGTTGGTAACGCTGTCAGACGTGAAGAGCCAAGGATGGCTGGCCCACACCGTGCATCACACACACACCCCACATCCACCCTCAGCCTACTGAGCTTATCTGATATATGAGGCAGTCAGTGATCCTTTCCTTTCATAGGTTCACCCCAGGAGTCACATCTGCAGCCCCACCGGCACCCCTAAAATTAGAAATAGGGCTAGGGGGTACTCCCTCCCCTCTCAGGATACAGGGCTTCCGCAGGCTTTCCCCTCCATCCGTCATACTGGTAGGCAGGCCCCTCTGGTGCCTTGACACCCAAGAGGTCTGCACAGTCGGACCCCCCCCAGCAAACCTGGATTGGGGCGATGGCCAGAGGCTCACCTACGCCTATAGCCCCTACCCCAACCTCTCTACCTCTAACACTGGTGGCGGCTGTGAATGTTTTTTACAGGGAGGGGTTGCAAGCTCCACCCCAACCAGGTAGGTCAGCCATGGGCAGGGACCCTGGTATCCCTGGGGGAAAGAACCTTGGCTGCCCACAAAAGAAGAAAAGGGAGGCAAAAATGAGGAGAGACAAAGGGGCGGAATGAGCTATGGGATGTAGAGGGCACTCACTCCTCACTTGGAAAGAATCCACCCACCACCAGTTACAATTAATAGGCAATTCGGATTCAGGCAAGAAAAACCATGTGTGATGAACCTACTCAGCTTTTATACTAGAGTAATTGTGGGTGGATGCAGTCTGCCTAAATATAAAAAAGGCATTTGATAGAAATCCACACAAAAGACTCTTACGGAAAATGAAATACGAAGGTGGACTGAGAGGTGGTACTTCTACAGTGGTACTTCTTGATTCGAACACTCTTTGACTTGAACACTTCCCTATCCGAACACATTTGGTGAACAAATTTTGACCTACAATCCGAACGCAGCCTCTCAATTTGGAAAAAAAAAAAAAACAAAAAAAAAACATGGTGTGGCCGATGCGCCTTCCTGCCAGTCGGCCGGTCTCATTTGTACTTCTCCGCCGTGAACACCTCTCTCTCGTGAACAGTTTTCAAGTTACTCTGGCCCCTAGTTGCCTTGGATACTCTGGCCCCCAACCCTGATTACCTCCTACCTACCACCCCATTCAATGCAGCTTCTTCTCTGGTCCCTGGCAAACTTATTTACTAATGAAGATATATTGAACATTTTAAACAACCAATGGAAAATTAGTTGTTAAATATCATTGTCCTTTGTGCAAACTACGACAATACAATAATTTGCAGTTTTGTACAATAATTTATACTTTTCTTGAAATAATTCCTGTTGGAAATGATGTTGTGAGAATATATTCTACTTGATACGAAAGAGAGAGTGGGGGAGAGGGGAGGAGGGAGAGAGGATGGTAAGTGGCTGGAGGAGGGAGAGAGTGGGGGGAGGGGAGGTGGCCTACTCGGTCTGTTCGCGTATTGAATGGGAGATGATAAGGACGGAGGGAGGGGGAAGGGAGGAATACTATGCGATCTGTTCCTGTATTCAGTGCATGGGAGGGAGGCGGGGACCCAGGGGGAGGCTTGTCTAGTCTTCATCGGGATTCGGGAGTTTCACACCGAAATAAATAAGTTTTTTGTTATGCCTTTTTTTTATTTATTGTATTTATTTTTTTTTATGCATTTCATGTCTGTGTTTACTTTGTACTCTCAAAATGCGAAAGATATCTATGAATTATGATGACATGAGGGGAAAAGAAGGTGCCAATATGTTAAATCATGTTGCCACTCTGGTGGGTCAGGACCAATTTTGTTTTTTCCCATTACTTCCTAACAATGGGTATTGCGTTCTTAAGTACTGTGGCGATGTTAAGGGACCAATTTCTTGCAATAGCTGGGGTTAAGAGTAGTTTTTTTCTTTCTTTACTTAAAATCAACTGGAACAGATTAAATGTTTTTACATTAATTTCAATTGTAAAAATTGCTTCCTAATTCGAATTTTCACAATTCGAACAGCCAAAAAAGAACGAATTAAGTTCGAATCAACCACTGTATTAGAATGGATGCAAGATTATTCAAAAGATAGAGAAATGAGAACTGTATTCAGAGAAGCAACTTCAAGTTGGAGAAATGTAATAAGTGGAGTACCACAGGGGTCAGTCCTAGCACCCATAATGTTCCAGATTTATGTAAATGATATGCAGTGTGGCATGACTAGCTAAATGAATCTGCTTGCAAATGACACCAAATTGATGAGAGTTGTTAAGAACACTGCTGACTGTCGAGAACTACAAGGAGATATAAACAAGATTGATGAATGGAGTAAGAGGTGGAAACTGGATTTTAATACAAAGAAATTTCATGTGATGGAGCTGGGAAAAAGGAAAATAAGGCCAAAATGGAGCTACAAGATGGGACAGGAAGAAATACTTAAGTTTAAGGAAGAAAAGATCTAGGGGTGGTGATACAAGATACACTGAGCCCGGAACGGCATATAAATCAAATATTTGTATGCACATACGGAACATTAAGCAACATTAGGGTGGCTTTCCACCACATGGATAAGGACATCATGAAAAAAATTCTAACCAGTATGATACGTCTGAGGTTGGAATATGCAGCTGTGGTGTGGTAACCAAATGCAAAAAGGGATATAAGAAAATTGGAAAGGATCCAAAGAGCTGCCACAAAAATGGTACCAGAATTAAGGGAGTTAATATATGAATACAGATTAAAGGAAATTGGGCTGCCAACTCTGCAAGATAGATGAGAGAGAGGAGATCTATTAACAGTACATAAGATAGTAAATGGCATTGAAAAGCTGGACAACCTGAACCTGGTGATGATGGAGGAAGAAACCAGACAGATGAGAGGACACTCAAAGATCAAAAAGAGTCGGTGTTTAAAGGACACAAGAAAGCACAGTTTTCCAAAGAGAATTGTGGATACCTGGAATGGATTAAAAGAGAAAGTTGTTGAAACAACCAGTATACATAAATTCAAGGAAATGTTGGATATATGGAGATATGGAGACAAGACACTATGAGCCCTGCTCAAACCCTGTACAATACGATTAAGTAAATACAACTAGGTAAATACACAGACATGTGTGTTTGTATGGGTTTGTGTATATATATATATATATATATATATATATATATATATATATATATATATATATATATATATATATATATATCTGTGTGTGTATTTAAATATTTATGTACAAAATTTACTGGCTCCAGGACAAGGTGATATTTACAGATGTACTGTGTCGGCAACTCAGTGTCTTGTTTACATTGGCGTGCCACCTGCGTGATGACAATAATCAGTTGCAAATTAGGCTAACAGAAATTTTGGTGTTAGTAAATATTTTGTTAAGCTAGTCAATCATAGCCTTCACACCTACCTTATACAGTACCCACCCGAGTTTCGTGCTTGCTTTCTTCCTAAGGTATAGCGCTAAACTTGAGGATCACGAAACTCGGAGTATTGAAAACACTGAAAAGCGCTGCAGAATGAATTTCAAGGTAAACTGGCTTAATGTTCACCTCAGAGTCATAGGTTTGTATTTTATTACCGGAGTATAAGACGACCCCTTGATTTAGGAGTCTCAAAACTGGCAAAAAAATTCATCTTATACTCAACTATATATGGTAATTTCATTATAAAATCAATACTATGTGACAAGATGGTAATGAGAATTACCAACCAAGCCTATTACATTATGGCTCCTAAGTGTCCAGTGAGGCTCCAGCAATAAACCTCATCACGAATAGGAAGTAATGAATATTCCTGTCACTTGGAAGTCAAATTTACCTGGAATTGTTCACATTAAGGTGTGTGTGTGTGTGTGTGTGTGTGTGTGTGTGTGTTTACCTAGTTGTATTATACAGGGCTCAAGTAGGGCTCATATTGTCCTGTCTCCATATCTATATATATATATCCAGCATTTCCTTAGATTTCTGCACACTTGCTGCTGTAACAATCTCTTCACTTAATCCATTCCAGACATCCACCTTTCTATGCGGAAAGCTGTACTTTTCAGTGTCTCTCAAACATTCTTTTTCTGATCCTCTTTGAATGCCCTCTCATCCTTCTACCATCATCTTCCTTTAGTACCACCAAATCCTGTTTGCCAACCTTGTCAATGTGGTTCACTATTTTATATATCGTTATTAGATCTCTTTCTTGTCTGACTTGTACAATGCGGTTCACTATTTTATACATCGTTATTAGATCTCCTCTTTCTCGTCTCGCTTGTAAGGTTGGCAGTTCCATTTCCTTCAACCTCTCCTCATATGTTAAATCTTTCAGCTCCGGTACCATCTTTGTGGCTGCCCTCTGAATCCTTTCTATCTTCGTTACATCTCTCTTTTTATGTGGAGACCACACAACTGCTGCATACTCTAACCTGGGCCATATCATAGTGGCTATAATTTTTTTCATCATATCTTTATCCATATAATGGAATGCCACCCTGATATTCGATAAAATTCTGTGTCGATCCACATATCCCATTTATGTATCATTCTGGGCTCAGGGAATCCTGTACAATCACTCCCAAATCCTTCTCTTCCCTGCTCTTCATTATCACTTCTTCTCCTATTTTACACTCCCATGTTGGTCTGGTCTTACTCTTTCCCATTTCCAACACATGACACCTCTTTGCATTAAATTCTAGTTTCCATCTCTTGCTCCACTTATGTATCTTGTCAATATCTCTCTGTAGTTCCATACAATCTGCTTGGCTCTTTATTACTCTTAACAATTTAACATCATCAGCAAACAGATTTATATAACTGTTTAAGCCTTCTTGCATGTCATTTATGTATATCTGGAACATAATGGGTGCTAAAACCGACCCTTGTGGTACTCCGCTTGTGACACTACTCCAGCTTGAATAGTTGTCTCTGATTACTGTCCTCATTTCTCTATCCTTTAGATAGTCTCCCATCCATTTTAGTAGTTTCCCTTTCAGTCCTCCTATATGTTCCAATTTGCATAGTGTGTGTATATATATATATATATATATATATATATATATATATATATATATATATATATATATATATTGCACACAAATTTGATTGTGTAACTGCTGTTGTTTGGATTGCATAAAGGAACTCACATGAGACATCTGTTGGCCACTCATTGAAATATCGCATACAAGTGGAAAGAAATGTACCTAAATTATATATTTGGGGGGTATTTTGGACCCCGTGTAAATTCGAAGACACATAAAATGAAGAAGCACAAAACAAGAGGTACCTGTATATATATATATATATATATATATATATATATATATATATATATATATATATATATATATATATATATATATATTGGTGCCTTCACTCAATTACATTAAAATCATGACAAAATTCACTGACCTTAATCTGCACAATTCCAAGTACAACTGAACTCCACATGACAGGAATATTCATTACTTCCTTTTCATGATGAGTACTAATTGTCACAGATTTATTGCTGAAGCCTCATTGAACATTATGGAGCTGTAATATGATAGGTTTGATTGGTAATTCTCATTACCACATTGTTCACAGCTAAACTCAAAATATAATTAATGGTATGTGATAACGTAACAATGTGGGAGTTGCCACCCAAGCCTATCAAGAATATCATATTGTGGCTCCAGTGTCCAGTGAGGCACCAGCTATAAGCCTGCGAAAATTAATAGTCATCACAAAAAGAAAGTAATGAATACTCCTGTCCTTTGGAGGTCAATAACACCTGTAATTGTGCAGAACAAAGAGTCACAAGCATAACAATTGAGAATGACATCATTTTTCATCACTGATAACACTGAGACATCATTTGTTGCCACAACTATGATGATGACAACGATAATCGAACCAGTTGGAAGTATATACTTTAAAATAACACAGGGACATAATTTTTGGTTGTAGGAACATATTTTGGCTGATATAATGAAAGAGTATGGGAGAAAGTGGCTCGCTTTATGAATTTTCAATTTACGAACGGTTTTCTAGAAACAACTTATTTCTAAATTGGGGGACTGGTGTGTGTGTGTGTGTATATATATATATATATATATATATATATATATATATATATATATATATATATATATATATATATATATATATTTTTTTTTTTTTAAACACGTGTTTTTGTGTAACTGTTGTTGTTTGACTGGCATAAAGAAACTTGCATAAGACATCTGTTGGCCACTCAATAAAATATTGCATATAAGTGAAAAGAAATGTAAATTGAAATTATTCTTTTATTTTGGACCTGGCATAAATTAAAAAATGTGCAAAACAAACATTGATGACAAATGTTTACCAAATGACATGGTGTGGTGAGTTGGAGCTGGCTTCAGCATCATGTTTACAACTGCACATCATTGTAAACATGATGCTGATGCCATCTCTGATCATGTCATTCAGTGAAAATTTGTCATCTGTGAAAGACAAATATCGTAAAAGCACTGCATTGTACAACATTGAATCTTGTAAAGGGGGATACCTATGCATAACATGCAGTACGGTCTCTTTCCCTATCTCTTACTAACCTTTTGCTGAGCTATTAGAGAGGTTGTCCTGTTGGTGGTTGAGGCTATCGTGAATCAGACTCTCTTCCAACTGACCATGGGATTCGAACAGCACGTACTTGATGATGAGGGCAGCCAGGATCACCATGAACACGACATGGTCCAGCCCAGCATTCAGTAGCCTGGGTAGGGAAGATGTGTTAAATTCTTCTTCTCTCTTCAGATTTAATTAAATTTCACAAAAAAGAATAAGGTGAAGAAAAAGAGTAAATGTAGTTAAGAAGAAAAGATGGAGAAAAAAGACAGTAGCAGAAGAAAGAAAAACATGCACTACATAAGAAGTTTTAAGATAGACACATTCAAATATCTAATTTTCATTTTAACCTGTAGAAGAACAGCTGGCTGGATGACAAACAGATGATTACAAATGAATCACACACACACACACACACACACACACAGACACACACAGACACACACACACACACACACACACACACACCACATACACACACAAGCACACCTAAGAAAATCCACAGACTAAAGGTTCACACTTTCTTACAAGCAAAAGGTATTTGTGCAACAGCCTGTCTGCCACCCACTCATGAAACATTATCAGACACAGTAGCCACTCAATGGCAGCAGCAACACCCACCACACAAAGACCCATCAGATAAGGAAGACTGTGGACATGAGCTTTTAATAAATAGAAAATGCAGAGAGAGAGAGAGAGAGAGAGAGAGAGAGAGAGAGAGAGAGAGAGAGAGAGAGAGAGAGAGAGAGAGAGAGAGAGAGAGAGAGAGAGAGAGAGAGAGAGAGAGAGAGAGAGAGAGAGAGAGAGAGAGAGAGAGAGAGAGATATTTAATTTTTGATTGACTGATTTCACATAATATATAGAGGCAATTCAGGACATAACATTAAGCTTATGGCTTCTTATGGGGTGAATTATTGGTTACCAAGAGCAGTGGTAAACTGTACTTAAACTAATACTACATATGAAAAAATCTTCTATATTGTACTATACTTATTGTGTTGACATTAATCATAATTCTTATAATAAGGATAATAATCATGATAAAACAACAACAAGCAATAACAACAATGTTCACATTAACAATGACAACAATAATACAATAAAATATTACTATCAATAATAACAATATTGAATTGAGTATATATACATAAATAAGAAAAAATATTGAAAGCTGATATGAATCATTAATAAAAGATCATCACTAACAATGCTGTTAAAGAGGTGGACAACTGGAAAAGTAGTAGTTCATTTAGTAATGGTTCTACAGTAGCAATTGTTGTTGTAGCAGCAGCACCAGCAGCAACTTTGGTATCCTCCATGACCTAGAACAACTGGTGCTTTCATGCTTGCACTTTGTGCTTCCACTCACACAGCCTTGTTAGACAAGGTGGAGTTAAAAGTTTTTTTCTCATAAACTCCTTTCCTCTGACTGACTGTCTTCAGCCTCTCTCTCTTCACCGGAATGTTGCATCTCTTGCTATCTTCTATTGCTATTTTCATGCTTATTGCTCAATTGATCTTACTGAACTGCATACCTCCTGTCCTCCAGAAGAGCAATTTACATGAAATTAGCATTAGAAGATAAATAAGAGATGTACCATTGTGGCAGTGAGAAGTCATTTGGAGATACGTTGATAAGACAAAAAGGTTTTGATTCCACCAATTCCCATACAAAAAGGTTTTGATTCCACCAATCCCCATACATCTTAAGCATTGTCAAAACATGGATAGAAAAGACTGCTAAAAAGAATTATGTATTAGCTCTACTAGGGGGATGAGAAAAACTGGCAAAAAAGACTCACATCACCTAACTTCATAGAAGCTATTTCACCTATAGATGAGATGTGGTTTCAAGGTTATATTGCAAGTACAGAAAGTTTTGATTTTATGATTTCCATGAACTATGATGTTTCATGATTACATTGTCATTAGCATTATATGAGAATGACAGCTTTGTTCACATTTTGGATTGGGTTACGATTGTTATCTTTTGTTTGTGTTGTCTTTTTTTCCCCAGTAATATCCTAAAGAAAGTGCATTTGTATTTTGTTCTCAATTCTGGTATGATGCAGTGCTCTGGTTGTAAAGTAACATCACTTCTAAAATCATATGTACATGTACCAGTTATAGCTCTTCTTCCCCCATTGTCCAGCACATCTATTTAATTCCATTTTCTACCAGTTAACATATTTGCAGTTTAGATCCCTCAAGCAGTACTTTTCTGTTGGTTTTCAGTGTATTGTTCAAGCACTTCAATGCTTCATTTTGCATTTCTTCGTGTACCTCAAGTTTCCATGTACAGGGGTATCTCTTGATTCAAACTTAATTCGTTGTTTTTGGCTGTTTGAATTGTGAAAATTCGAATTAGGAAGCAATTTTTACCATTGAAATTAATGTAAAAACATTTAATCCATTCCTTTTTATTTTGAATAAATAAAATACTACACTCAACCTCAGCTATTGCGAGAAATTGGTCCCTTAACATCGCCACAGTACCTAAAAAGCGCAATAGCCATTGTTAAGAAGTAATGGAAAAAAATATAATTGGTCCTGACCCACCAGAATAGCAACATGATTTAACATATTGGCACCTTGTTTTCCCCTCATCTCATCATAATTCATAGATATCCTTCACATTTTGAGAGTATAAAGTAAACACAGACACATGAAATGATTAAAAAAAAACATGCGTAACAAGACTTATTTACTTCAGTGTGAAACTCCCGAGTTCCGATGAAGACTAGACAAGCCTTCCCCCGGGTTCCCACCTCCCTCCCATGCACTAAATACAGGAACACATCACGTAGTATTCCCCCCTTCCCCTTCCCTCAGTCCTTATCCTCTCCCATTCAATACACAAACAGACCGAGTAGGCCCCTCCCCCAACTCCCTCCCTCCTCCAGCCACTCATCCTCTCTCTCTCTCTCTCTCTCTCTCTCTCTCTCTCTCTCTCTTATCAAGTAGAATATATTCTCACAGCATCATTTCCAACAGGAATTATTTCAAGAAAAGTATAAATTATTGTATAAAAATGCAAATTATTATATTATCGTAGTTTGCGCAAATGATAATAATATTAAAAAATTTCTTCTTCATTGTTGTTTAAAGTGTTAAATATATCTTCATTAGTAAATAAGTTTGCCAGTGACCAAAGTAGAGGGCCGCATTGACTGCGGTGGTAGGTAGGAAGTGACCAGGGTTGGGAGCTGGAGTAACCAAGGCAACTAGGGGCTGGAGTGACTTGAAAGACGTTCCCGAGTTGCAATAGAGAGAGGAGTTCATGGCGGACAAGTGCAAGCGACTAGCGGGAAGGCGGCGTTGGCCGTCACGTGTTTTTGTGCTCGATTTGAGAGGCTGTGTTCAGATTAGAGGTCAAAATTTGTTTGCCAAATGTGTTCGGATTGGGAAATGTTCGAGTCAAAGGATGTTCGAATCAAGAGGTATTAGTCTTTGGTGGCACATACGTAATTATGATTTTCCTCCTTTCCCTGCCACTGGTCCTAATTGTTATGCTTAAAACCTCAGGCTGTTCATCTCCATACTATACTTCTTTCATGTATAAATCATCATGAACCATTACCAATACTCCAGTCCTCTGCTGGAGGAGAATCTTCTTTCTCTCATCCTTATTCTATCCACTTCTCTAATGCAAGAGTTAACTACTGATCTCAATCATTCATCCCTTTCTCTGGTAAACTAGAAGTTCTTGCCTACTTCTATTTGTCCTCTCTCTGGACTTGAAATCTTACATGAGGAAGTTTCACAATACTTATCCTCTTCTGTTTGATAATTCTATTTAGCAATGCTCTGGGAATTGGCATTATGTGGGCTTACCTGACAATGACATGTGGATCAGTGGAAGAATTGAGGGAGGTGGCAGCATCAGTGAGGGTAATTGTGTGTTGGCTGAGGGACACAGACCAACGGGTAATGCCATGTACCAGCAGCAGCCCAGCAGACATGATCACCTGGAGAGGAAAGGCACACTGCCTCATCTTTCAATAACAATGCAATGCTTGATCTGATGCAGCAATGATATTATAAGCAAAATCCTCTTCTTAGTAATCAAAATATGGTGAGAAATAATGAGTTCAAGCTAGAAAAGTTTAATTTAAAAAGAAATTGGAAGAAATATTCTGAAATAAAGTGTTGGATGAATGGAATATATTCAATAATGATGTTTTAAATGTAGAATGACTAGGAAACTTCAACAAATTGAAGAATGAGTATGACAAGTGGAAAAAGAGTTGTTTACTGCCATATAAAGACCTGATAGCTTGCAACTTATTTTATGTTATGTTCCTCATATCTTACTCATAGTGTATAATGATTGGTCATAGAAGTTCATTGGATATTCAGCCATGCTGAAATTAACAGTGTTGTGATGAGAACTAGATTGCCTTACCCTTGATTGTATAAAATCAGAGTGGTCAAGTACATACCATTATTATTTAAAGTAATAAAGCACAATATGAATAAAACAAACACATGAATATAGCAATGAAATAAAAGTTAATGAAAATAATTTTGTAATTACTCTCATTACTCTCCCTGTGGTGTAGTATAGCTTGGCAGCACAACAATCATTCACCCAAACAAATACCACTATACAGTGAACCCTCAGTCTCACAAGGGATTATATTCCAAAGGCATCAGTGAAATGCTATTTAGTGGCACTACCACTAAAATTGCTATTTATTTTTTCTATAAATAAAAAAAAAAAAAAACGATACAAATATTCACAGGTGAGATGAATGAAAATTGATGAACTAGCTGTGCAGCTCAAAATAAGAAACATATATGGAGAGAATGAGAGAGAGTGGAGAGTGTAATTAGCCATTCTCAAGATCATTTACTGGCAGTCACCTCTAGAATTCATCTCTCAAACATACAGTTGACTGCATATCAGAAAGTTTGCCCATGTAATAAGATCAAGGATATTTGTAAAATAAAGTAAACATTCCATAAACTTTAAATATAGTAAAATTCTGTTCATTTGAACACAGATGATTCAAATTTCACAATAGTCTGAATTTTGAAGATGGGGTGGAAAAATTAATTTACGACCAAAATGAGGTCTCAGTGTAAATTTAAACTAGGAAGCAAGATGCACCTTGGTGGCAAGGCATGGAAGTATATTTTCAATGCTCACCTACCCTACAATACCCTCCATAACATTAGACATTACAGTAGATTAATGAATTTCTTTAAATAAATGTGTTGTTTGAATGACATGAAAGCATTTTATGTTACACCCTCTGGACTTCAAGTGCATGTGTGTGAGGAATTGTACTGTTATTTATCATGAGTATTGGGATATATTGGTGCTGGTGATTATTACTAGTGAGAAGAGTGCTTATTTATTTGTTACATTTTAAAAAATGAAAGAATGTACATGAGGTTAGTGCCCTACACCTGCTGTAGTAATAGTTCTGGTGAAGTGAGTGTGAAGGTTGCTGTGCCTTGAAACAGCTGCCATGAGTAACTATTCTAACCTTGACTCGCTGCACCACAGGGTTGGGCTTCTCCTGGTCCACCATGGCTCGGGCAAGAGTTGCCATCTGCCATGGGGGGCGGCCAGAGGAGCACCGGTTGGAAAGCTGTGAAAAAATAAACAAAATGAATGACCATTCATATCCTTGCCAGTCATTTCTTACTTGTCAGGATCATATGTACACTAAAAATTACTGCCCTGATTCAATGACTTCAGGGAAAAATCAGCAGAATATATTGGCCATTAATACTATTTATGTGATCCTATTTGCTGACACACTTGAAAATTAAATCCAGGAAATGGAAAGGTCATGGAATCTTGATGTCTGACAATGTCAGTAAAGAGGAACTTTAGATAGTGGTATAGCTATCCACTGTAAAAAAGACATGAAAAGTTCTATCTGTCTTTGGTAAATTAGGAGTACAGTACGATGAAAACTTGGTTGACAAAATCAGTTCTGTGGCTTAGTTCGCAAACTGAAATGTTCATAAAGTAAAAAAAAATTTCTCATCAAAAGTGATCAAAGTACAAATAAACTATTCTAGCGTAAAAAATGTAGTCTTTTTAAAATTTCTAAATGTTTTTCTGTGACAAAGACTGAAATTACAGTAACTGCAGAAAGTATCAAGACCAGATGTGTCTACTAGTGCCCTTGATATAAAGAGCTATAATAAAAGAGCATCCATTTCCTTATTGTAACATGTGGGTGATTATCATACACTGGTAGGTCTATCTGGAAGGGGAAAGGGGACTGTCACGATTGCAACAACAACCGCAAAATAACACTGCTCAGTGTACCAGGCAAGGTGCTTGCCCATTTGCTGGTGATGTGGATCTGCAGTCACCTGCAGAAGCATCAGAGACTTGAACAGTCAGGGTTCGCACCTGATAAGTCAACAACTGACCAGATCCTAGCGGTTGGTATACTGGTGAAGCACCGACGTGAGTTTCAACAGGGAATGCTTACAGCCTATGTCAATCTCAAGAAGGCGTTTGACTAAGTGCATAGAGAGACACTCTGAGATCCTCTGCATCTCAGTGCAATTCCTGCAAGGATTATCGGTCTATTAACTGGCTTATACTCTGGGACTGTGAGTGCTTTGAAGTGTAGAGGAGGCGTGTCCAGCTTCTTCCCTGTGAATACAGGTGTGAAGCAGGGTTGCATGCTTGCTCCATCACTTTTCAACACATGCATGGACTGGGTATTAGGCAGAGTTGTAGAAAAGTCATCTGTCAGCAATACTGAGATTACAGATCTTGTTTTTGCTGATGATGCAGTAATCTTTGCCAGGTCACTGGAGGTTCTGGTAATGGCTCTAGAGGCACAGCCCTTGGGACTTAAGGTTTCCTGGATCAGGTGTTTGGAGGCTTGCTGGAGGAAATAGTACAGCCTGTCCATGCATGTGGCAAGGACATTGACATCTTGGAAAACTTCACATACCTTGGTAATGTTGTGCATAATGATGGTGGGTTGAGCTAGGAAGTCACACAGCAGATTGGCCTGGCCCATGGCGTTATAGACTCGCTCAACACAAGTATTTGGCATTGTCAATACCTGTGCAGATGGACAAAGATTCGGATTTTCAAGTTGCTGGTGATCCCTGTCTTACACTGTGGTTGTGAGACATGGACACTGAACACCGACTTGAAGAGGTGAATTGATTTCTTAAGATTGATTTGAGGCCTATTACTAGCACAGTCTGTCAACGCCAACGGCGGCTATATGGGCATGTCAAACGCTGCCTGGAAACCGATCCTGGTTGTTTCCAAAAGGGATAAAACAGCTTGGAGGAGGCCAAGGGGACATCCACAGAACTCTTGGCTGTGGCAAGTCAATGCCTCCTGCTAAGAGTCACTCAGTATGGGAAGGGAGCCTGCATGGAGACTCACGAGGCATGACTGCCAGGGGTGGCCTCGTAGGGTAGGCGAGGCAACACGCTTGCCGACGTATGCCCCCCCATGATTGATTGATTGATCTTTTGAAATTCCTGGATCCAGAAATACAACTTTATTGACTGACCATTTATGCTGTGCTAACTACTGATTCTTGCTGTTTTGAGCTGGCCATAGGAGCAGTTTTCCCTGGCATTTAGTGCAAGCAATAGTGGTAGATAAATAAGAGTTATTAGTAAAAGAAACTCTTGTTTATTTAGCATTTATCCTGAAAATAAATACTCCACTAAATACAAAAAATGCAAAAAAAGAGACAACAATACACGACCTCATTCTCATTGTAATGCCTCACAATCTTTTTTTCACCTTTCTCATTAATTTAGTATCTTATGCAAACAAACTGATATAACTGTCCATATTTTCTAATATGTCATTCAACAAAGACAGCAAACATTATTGGTGCTAATACCAATCTATACAGTCCACTAAGACTTTTTTTCTAAGCTGATTTTTGTGCCTTATAATTGTTTATATTTCTCTGTTTTCAAAAAGCCTGCTATCCATTTCAGAAACCCTCTTTAGCTCACCATTATATTCAAATTTTCACTATTACCTTTTGAGAGCAACCTTGTTGAATGTCTTTTTTAAATAAAAATAAATGCAGTCCACCCAGCTATCCCTTTTTGCACTACATCTATTACTTTTGGGCAGAAGCTTACTATATTTGTAGCACATGATCTTCCTCTTCTGAAACCATACCATCTGTCATTATACATTTTTCCTCCAGATATTGCATCCATCTATTGTTGATCATCGTTTCGCATATTTTTGTTATTACACTAATTAATGACACTGGACTGTATTTTCAATCGTTTCTCTTTGTTTCCTCCTTTAAATATAGGCACAATAACAGCTCCTTTTCAGTCTGTTGATACTTTACCCACTGTTAAAAACTCACAATAATGTTGTGGACTCTGTCTGCTAGTTAGTGACTGTATTCCTTTATAATCCAGTTTGACACTCCATCAGGACCTAAGGCTTTCCTTACATCTTATTCTTCCATTATTTTTCTTACTTCATTTACCGACACTTGGAATTTTTGAACACCATTAATCATTTCCACACTTTCTTTAGTATAGACTGACTGGAAACAGTTTTTCATCACTCCTGCCATCTCTTTTGGGTCTTCATACATTTCACTGTTGAATTTTAGTTTGCTTATTTACCCCTTTTCCCAGCTTGTTGTTTATATATCTATAGAACAATTCAAGCAGGTCTTTACATTTGTCTACTATACACTCCTCATAGTTTTTCTGTTCCATTCTCTGAATCTTGACATACGAGGTCCATTCAAAAAGTATCCGACCTTGGTCCATAAAAGGAAAAATAATTTACCATTCAGCAATTCATTTCTATGGGAGTTGACGGCACCCTTACTGTGCATGCGTGGAAATTTTAAAAGCTCTTGTGTGTACCACTTCCTGCCTGTTAAGGCTAGAGTGCAGACATCCAGCACGCACCCGGCGGATTATCGTCCTTACGCAGCAACATGTCGGAGCACATCGAGCAGTGCTACTGCATCAAGTTCTGCCACAAGGTTGGTGATGCGCAAGTGCAAACTATCCAGAAGATTCAGCAAGCCTTTGGCGATGAAGCCATGGGAATAACACAGATAAAGGAGTGGTATAACCGCTTCAAGCAGGGACAAACTTCAGTTGAGAGCAAGCCACGGTCTGTTGGCAGGCCATCCACCAGCAGAAACGAAGAATTCATTGCGAATGTTCATCAAATAGTGGAGGACGACCGTCATATGACCATCAACGAGATTGTTGGAGAAGTAGGAATAAGCACAGGATCAGTTCATACAATTTTAACCAAAGATTTGGCCATGTGACAAGTGTCTGAAAAATTTGTTCCAAAGTTGCTGGTGGAACAGCAGAAACAACTCCGCCTCGAAATTGCACAAGACTTGCTTGACTGTGCTAACAGTGATTCTGACTTCATGAAGACCATCATCACTGGTGATAAGACATGGGTGTATTGGATACGACCCGGAAACAAGATTTCAGTCATCACATGTCACGACATGTTGCGTAAGGATGATAATCCGCCGGGTGCATGCTGGATATCTGCACTCTAGCCTTAACAGGCTGGAAGTGGCGCACACTAGAGCTTTTAAATTTTCCACACATGTGCAGTAAGGGTGCCGTCAACTCCCACAGAAATGAATTGCTGAATGGTAAATTATTTTTCCTTTTATGGACCAAGGTCGGATACTTTTTGAATGGACCTCGTATGTACTAATTTCTTTTCTGTGCATAGTTCAACCAATGATTATGTCTTCTGTTTTTTTGCAATATATTCAAAGCTTTTTCTCTTTTCATCCTTGCTAGCTCACATTTTCTATTGAACCACTCCATGAGACTTGGTTCTTTCATTTTCTTGATTGGCATCTATTTCTATATTATTTCATTGTACTGTTTTATAAAAATGCTCCACTTATCTTTGGTTTTCTCATATATATAAAAATCAGTTCATTCACTTTGTTCAATGTATTTTCTTAGTTCTGCAAAGTTAGTTCTCTTGTAATTGTACCTCCATCTTTATTACCTTTGTTCCTAGTTTCCCTTCAGTTCTCTCTTCGCCAGAAATTCAACTAATACAAAACCACTTTTACCAGCTGGACTTGAATTCCAAGTTTTTGAGTATCTCTGGTTCTTTCATAAACACTAAGTCCAACTGTTAGTTTTTTCCATTTCCTCTATATCTTGTACTATCTTTCACCCACTGAGTTAGAATATTGTCTATTGTCAGATTCAATTGCATGATGCTTCTCCTCCCTCAGCTGTTTGGTCTTCTCAAACTATTTCCTTGCAATTAAAGTTTTCCATGAATGTTATGTTTTTACTCTTTTCAATTAGTCTCTGTAAAAATTCTATAGTATCATTTAGCATAATCCTGTATTCTTCATTTCCCCATGAATTGGTTTCAGATGGGACATAGACAACAGCAAAGTCCTTTCTTCCTTCTTGAATTTTCATTTATACTTTCACCACTTCAGCACTCTTTTCTCCGTAAATTATTTGATCCACCTGCACCCCTTTCTTTCCAGGTAACATTACTTTTCTTCCTTTTTTTCAGTTTTCTATTTCTCTTCCATATTGTTACGTTAACCCCCCCCTTTCTTCACACCCTCTATCTGCCTCCAACAGCATGGTCTCAGGCCACAGGGTTCACAGGAGGGTCGCGTACCTTCCACACAGTTCGGATGGGCAAGTGTAGCGAAGTGTATCTATAGCAGCTCAAAATGTGGGACAAAGCAGACACACAGAGTTCACTTTGGCCAGTTTACTCAGCAAGCAGTGACACAACACCTCACACAAGGGGAAAGGCGTGGTCAGCAAGGCGACACACAGAGAGGCAGCAGGTCGGGCCACCTCACACCTCACACCTCTTTCACGGCCTCCCAGCAGGCTTCCACAATGTCAACTAGGTACACACAGTCCTTGCACACACACTGCCAATGCACAGGCACTATTACATGGCAGTCAGTTGGTATATCTGTCCAGGAATGAGGGGAAGCGAGGTAGCACTACCATGCGGATCTTCCCTCTCTCTACCTCACTCGCCCACCACTGCCTCCTCTCTCCTCACTCTCCCTGTAGTGGCTGGCCAGCAACCAACTGCTGACTCATCAAAATCCCCTCCCCTTTGTCTCGCTCCTCCAACACGCGTCTCTCTCTTTCCCGTCCCAGACCAGTTTCATCTTTGTCTACTCTCAAGCCCACCACGCACAAACATACACACATACACAAGTACATGCCCTGCATACATGGGTTCGTAACAATATATCATATTCATTTTGACCAATGTCCAATGATTCTAATCCTCCATATACTGTATTTGATAAGGTATAGGACTCACTGTTTTTCCAAAATTTTGGCTCTAAAAATTGCACCGTATCTTATACATCATAGGTGAAGTTTGAGATCTCCCGTATGCCTAGGCTAATCTTCTCTCACATGCTCACTAATCCAGCTTACGCTCAGTGCTTTTACTGACCCTAAACTCCTTGCATCAAATTTTATTATTGGTATTAATATATTATTACCAGTGCTTTAAAAATAAATTTGTAAAATTGAAAGCAATCCAATCTGAAATCATGCTACTTGTGTTTATAAACATCATCTGATTGGCACTGACTTATGGTAATGCCATCTGTTGGCGAGGAATAAAACTACGTTATGATCATTACTAATACTATTATTATTATTATTATTATTATTATTATTATTACCATCATTATTATTATTATTATCATTATTAAACTTCATGCATGCTGAGACCACATCACACACTACACACCAGGACAGTGAGGCCACAACCCCTCGAGTTACATCCTGTACCTATTTGCTGCTAGGTAAACATGGGCTAAAGACACATTGAGGCTTGCCCATTTGCCTCACCGTGCCCGGGACTTGAACCTAAGCCCTCTTGGTTGTGAGCCCAGCATGCTAACCACTACACTGTGTGTGTGTGTGTGTATTTACCTAGTTGTTGTATAATACAAGGTTTGAGCGGGACTCATAGTGTCCTGTCTCTATATCTCCATATATCCAGCATTTCCTTGAACTTATGTATATTGGTTGCTGCAACAACCTCTTCTTTCGATCCATTCTGGGTGTCCACAGTTCTATGTGGAAAACTGTAATTTTTTGTGTCCTTTAGACACCAACTCTTTCTGATGTTCCTTGAGTGTCCTCTCATCTGTCTAGTTTCTTCTTCCATCACCAGGTTTTGCTTGTCTAGCTTTTCAATACCATTTACTATCTTATACAGAGTTATTAGATCACCTCTCTCTCTTCTGTCATGTAGAGTTGGCAGTCACATGTCTTTTAATCTGTCCTCACATGTCAGCTCACTTAGTTCTAGTACCATTTTTGTGGCTACTCTTTGGATCCTTTCTAATTTCCTTATATCTTTTATTGCTTGTGGTGACCACACCACTGCTGCATATTCTAATCTTGGATGTATCATACTGGTTAGAATTTTTTTCATCATATCCTTATCCATGTAGTGGAAAGCCACCGTAATATTGGCTAACATTCTATATGTTGATCCAAATAGTTTATTTGGTCACACGGCACTGCATATCATTTACATATATTTGGAACCTTATGGGTGCTAGGACTTACCCCTGCAGTACTCCATTTGTTACATTCCTCCAACTTGAAGTTTCCTCCCTGATCACAGTTCTCATTTCTCTATCTTTCAAATAATCCTGCATCCATTCTAATAGTTTCCCTCATAGTCCACCTATGTGCTCTAGTTTCCATAATAGTCTCTTGTGTGGAACTGTATCGAATGCTTTTTTGATATCTAGGTAGACAACATCTACTCTCCTATCTCTGTCTTCAATTCCTTCAATTACTTGCGTAGAGAAACTTAGCAGGTTTGTGACACATGTTTTCCTTGCCTGAACCCAAATTGCCTATTGGATTTAACTTTGTTGTCCTCCAAGTATCTCACCCATTTCTCTTTAATTAGCATCTCACATATTTTGCTGACAACACTTGTTAGTGAGACAGGTCTATAATTCAGTGGGTCAGTCTTCTTTCCTCCTTTGTAGATAGGCACAATGTTGGCCCTCTTCCACTCTTTTGGCACCCTCCTCTCCTTTATTGAGCTTGTGATTACTTCCCAAATTGGCTGTATTAATTGCTCTTTACATTCCTTTAGTGTTCAACCTGATACTCCATCTGGTCCCATTGCTTTTCTTACATCCAGATTATCCAACAATCTGACAACATCTTGCTTCTGTACCACAACCTCCTTGGGACCCCCCTTTGCCTCCGTCATGTTTGGTTCTATAAATGTCCCCTCCACTGTTAATATGACTTGAAGCTCTCATTCATAACTTCACTAAGCTCTTCTGCTGTTTGGTATGTTTTTCTCCTCCCTTTAGTATCTTATCTATGGTTTCTTTACATTTCATTTTTCCATTTACATATTTATAGAAGAGTTTGGGTTAATCTCCACATTTCTTTACTACATCCTTTTCAAAAGCTATTTCTTCTTCTCTTCTTATCCTGACATACTCATTCCTTGCATCATTGTATCTCTCTATTAGTTTCATTCCTCTGCTTCTTCAATTTCCTCAAAGTTCTGTCTTTTGTTCGCTTCGCTTCTGCACATCTAGCATTATACCAGGTGTATTTGCTATCCCATAGTTTGTATTTTGGTACATATCTTTCCACACCTTCTCGATACCTCTTCAGGAATATTTCGTACTTCTCCTGTGCTGTTTTGCCATTCATGATTGCTCTCCAATATGTCCTTTCAAAAAATTCCCTTAAGCCTTCAAAGTTTTCCCACTGGGCTTAGGTACTTTATGATAGGGTAGAGTTCTGTTTTTTTGTGAACACCAGATCTAGCATTGATGGTTTATCCTCTCCTCTGAGTCTAGTGAAATCCTCCACCCATTGGTCCAGTGTGTTCTCCAGGACTAATTTTAGCATTTCTTCACTCCATGATCCTTCGGTTCCACTCCTTTCCATTTCTTTCCAGTTCACACCTTTACAGTTAAAATCACCCATTAGCAGTACTTCTCTTTCCTTCCTCATCATATCGGCCAGGCATTTTAACATCTCCTTCTGCATTGTTTTATACTGTTCTAGTTTCCACGTATTTGTTCTTGGTGGCACATAGGTTACTTTAATTTTTCTCCTATCGCTTTCATTAGTTTGAATTGTTATACTGATGATTTCTGCTATGCCGTCCCCATATTGCACTCCCTCCACAGCTATGTCTTTTTTCACCATTATTAATACTCCTCCTCCTCCTTTTCCCTTTTTATTTCTCCTTCAGTTTAAATCCCTCTAACTGGAAATTTACGTTGCTCTCTTCCTTCAATTTTGTTTCCGTCATGCAGAACACATCTGGTTTTTTGCTGCTTGAATAATCCTTTATCTCTAATATGCTGCTTAGTAAACCATCCACATTTGTATAAGCTACTTTTAATTTGTAGGTCTCTCCATCACTTTTACCTCCTGTTGCTGCTGTTTTTGTTCCCCTGCTTCCTCTTCCTTCTCTCGGGTAAACCACCTCCTCAGCCCCATGTCTAGCACCCTCCAGTAAAAAGTCTTCTTCTCGGTCTCTGTCCTCCTTAAGGTTTTTTTTTCCTTAGCCTCTTGTCTTAAATCTCTTTCCTTCTGTCTTTCTTCCAGATTCATGTCTCTTTTTATCCAAATATCCTTATATTCTTCAGTTTGAGCCAGTCTATTTGCTCTTGCTGTTATTTCCTCCAAAGCCAGTTGGGACCTCATCCTCACTTTGAGCGGTCTTGTATTTCCTTCCTTTTATTTTCCAATCCTATGTGTTTCCTCAACCTCCTGCTCCAGGCTTTGTGTGTGATCCTGTGCCTGTTCTATGACCTTTTTTACCAATTCTCTCTCCTCTCTTTCTCTTCTGTATTTATTGGGATTTTCCTTTTCTTGTAGTCCATGAATTACAAAACATTTTTTCCTGTCCACTGTATCCTTTACCAGGATTTCCTTTTCCTTAATAATCTGTATGATGGTGTCTTGTATTTGTTTCTTGATTATTTCTGCAAAGCTGACCTTTTTTTCCTCCCTTTCTTTCTTCCATACATTTTTCAGTTTGGCCAGCTTTGAGTCACTATACACTTGGTCAAACTTTCCAGAGTCGTCCATCACTTTCCCTTTGAGGTCTTCTAGTTGTGCTTCGTAGCTTACACATTTTTCCTTCAGGCTTTCGTTTTCTTTCTTATATTTCTCAATTCCTTTTTCATCTCTTTATTTGTTTCTATTATATGATCGTACTTGAGAATCCTACTTTTCATTTCCTTGTTTTCATTCACGAGCAGCTCATATTTCATCATCATACCATCTAGGAGTTCCTTCATAAGCCTCACTTCTCTTTCTACACTGACTAATCTCCTCATTGTTCCCCTGCTCTTGCTCTGAAAACCTGAGAATTCTCCAATATAATTTGAGCCAGCTAACCTTTTGAGCCCGAATGGTGTTTCCAAAACGTAAATTCCCGCGGGTCTGTTTACGTCAGTTTTACTCCAGGTCGGGGTTGACTCCTCTCTATCCATAGTAATGTTCTCTTTTTTTTCTTTACAAGATCACTTTTTGGAGACAGGACAACAACAAATTTGCCCTCTCCCCTCTGTACATACATCACTAGGCTCCTCCAGCAGTAAGGGTCCCAGTAGATTGAAGCTGTGAATAGTCCTCGACAAGCACGTCCGGTCGGCGCAAGCATTGGTGTGTGCATGTGTGAGTGCATGTATCATATGTCTCATACATACGCACCTCCAAGATGAGGGAGAGGCAGGCAGGGAAGAAGGTCATGAACACAATGTAGTTGACCAGGATTGACATGCAGGCAAAGGCACACATCTGCTCCAGCCGACTCACACCTACAAGAGAAGACTTAGTAAGGTACTGAGGAGGAGAATATGAGAAAGAACCCTCACATAAAAGTAAAATTAAATCTAAAACCTCATAATTACGAACTGTTGAGGAAAAAAGGAACCTGACAATGAACTAAGAAAGAAAAATATGAAAAATAGAAATTATCATTAACACCACTTCTAATTCAAGCTAATGAAGAAATGATAATAAGAATATAAACAGGGGAAAGGAATAGTCAAGAAAAACAGCTCTTGGTTAGCTAATGAGGAACTGGAGAAAAACTGAAGAATGGTTAATAAAAGTAGAGGTATTCCTCACTTTGCAATCATAATTGTTTGCTAAAAAAAATCCTTCAATATAGTAAACCCTTGTATAGCAGACTTGAGAATGGAAACAAAAAATACAATGTATTTCTAAACATTTATACATACCCCCTAAAACTTATGAAAATCATGATATATCTAAATAGTGTTACTATAATAAAATAAATGTTATATAAAGAAAATAAACTTAAGAATAAAGTAAAGAAATTATAATAATTAGAAATAATCTTTGCAATTGACTCCCATTGTATTATCATGTATCTTTATATAAGTGCCAGCTAAAACTCATAAAAATCCTAAAGTATCATAGGTAAATACATTATTGGCTAAATTAATAAAATATGTACATGTTATACAAATTATAAAAAAAAGAATAACACAATAAAATTACGATTAACAAAGATTAACAAAAATTACAAAATTTTACCCTTACTCATATCTCCTTATCTTACCATCCACCCTTCCTTGAGTCTGGAAGAGAGTTGTCCAATTATCATTTACTCAAAGAAATGTTTCAAAAGGGAATATATTCCATATGAGAGAGAGAGAGAGAGAGAGAGAGAGAGAGAGAGAGAGAGAGAGAGAGAGAGAGAGAGAGAGAAAGTAACACAGGGAAAGAGCTATGCTTGTGGTGTCCTGTCTCTATAAGTATGAATATCCAAAATTTCTTTGAACTTATGAATTATTTTTGTTTCAATGACTCTCTTATCTAGACCATTCCACACCTCCAATATCTTTGTAGGAAGCTGAACTTCTTGATATCTCTCCTGTAGTTATCCTTTCTTAATTTCTTCATAAAACAGTTCACTTAAACTTGGAGGAAGCTTTATTGTTGTCCTCTGCATTCTTTCTAGTTTTCCCAAGGTTGTTGTTGTTCAGTGACCATACTCTAGTTGCAAATTCTAATTTCAAGTGTATTTGAGTCATTATCAGCTTTTCTATCACATCTTCATCTATGTAAGTGAATGCCACCTTTATATTTCTCAAAAGTTCCTAGGCATTTCATGTAATTCTATTTATGTTGACACATTATCCATAATGGTTACCCATAGGTCTTTTCCTTCAGTCTTGTTTTTAATTTCTTCAATCCCTATTGCTCATTCCAAATCCTAGTCTGCTTCACTTTTGGTATTAAATCTTATTTCCCACGTGCATGACCAGTCCACCATGTTACTAAAGTCATGCTGTAGCACCTCACAATCTTCTTTTTTTATTAACCCTTCTCATTAATTTAGCATCATCTGCAAACAAACTGATGTAATTGTTTATACTTTTTGATATGTTTTTCACATAGACTGCCAACATTATGCTAATACCAGCCCTCATCAAATTCCACTTAAAACTTTTCCAGGACTATTTTTTATCTCTTATACTTATTCTCATTTCCCTTTCTTTCAGAAAGTCAAACATCCAATTTAGAAGCCCTCCCTTTCACCCTCCATTTTGTTCAAATTTCCACAACTACCTTTTATGTGGAAACTTGTTGAATGCTATCTTTAAATCCAAGTAGATGCAGTCCATCCAGCCATCCCTTTCTTGCAATAGCCCAAATACTCTTGAGTAGAAGCCTACTAAATTTCTAATACATCATCTTCCTCTTCTGAAACCATACTGTCTATCTGTCAGCATACCGTTTTCCTCCAGATATTCCATTAATTTCTTCTTTATTATACTTTCACATAATTCTGCTATTACACTGATCACTGACACTAGTCTGCAGTTTAATAGATCTTTCTTGTTTCCTCCTTTGAATATAGGCACAATATTTGCTCTTTTCCAGTTTGTTGGCACTTTACCCTCTATTAAAGAACTCACTATGATATTATAGACTTAATCTGCTAACTGGTGACTGGATTCCTTTATAATCCAGTTTGACACTCCATCAGGACCTGAGGCTTTCCTTACATTTTCTTCCATTATTTTCCTTACTTCTACAGACAACTGAATTTCTCAAACACCATCAATTACTTCCACATTGAAAGCCACTTTCTCTGGTAAAGACTTACTGGGGCCAGTTGTTCATCACTTCAGTCATCTGTTATGGGTCTTCATACATTTCATTATTGTATTCTACAGTGCTTATTTCTCCTTTGTTTATCAGCTTACCATTTACATATCTGAAAAACAATTTTGACTACCTGAGAGAGTGCCGGCGCCAATGACCAGTGCCTCCACAATGGTGTCCAAGGTGAGGGATGGGCCAAGACGTGCCATCCCATATGCAATGTTGGTACACACTTCTGTCTGACTTGAAGAGGAAAGGGCGAACTGGGCCAGAAGGCTGGTGCGACTCAGGTCCACCAGCAGCAACAAGAAGAACAAGGCATCTCTGGGGGGGGGGGGGAGCAGGGGGGACACATCAACACTTCTATATGTAACAATATAAGTTTGTTCTGGAATCTAAGCCAGTCTTCTTAAGCATCCTTTCAGTAGGTTTAGAAGAATTCATGTACTCTCACACATTGGGGAATTAATTTCAAAATATTCACAAAAATATTTGATGTTTTGATGTTTTTCTCTAGTTCTAGGAATGAAATTTATGTACCCTCACTCTTTAGACAATCAATTTCAAAATAATCACAAAAATATTTGATATCTGCCAGATAAATACAGTAAAGTCTTGAATATCGAAAAATTTTATCTCAATATTTTTCATCTTGATTGGACCACCAAGAACCCAGGATTCACATTTCTCGATGAAATTACATTAATCTTGATTGCGATTGTTTTTTATCTGCTTACATTTTAACTAATAAGAAGCATGGTGATATGATTTTTTTTATTGCTCTCCGAACTAACAGTAGACTGCATTCCAAAAAGTGTTCTGGAAGCTTCCAGGCTACATAGTGTTCTGCAGTGCACTATAGTGGGATTATGATGCCACTTGTGATGGCCACAGGTGATGTGTGTGCAACATACAGGCAGTGGTGTGGATAATGTTAATATAGAAATATTTCACAATGATCTGTGGCCTCTCTTCCTCTTGCTTTATCAAAACTCAATTTCTTCTAAGAATAGTATCTACACCATTTTTGATCGAGGATCCCAAACTAAGGATGGGGAAAGAAAGGGGAGAGAATAAGGAAGTAGCATCCTGTGTAACATATCCTACATAGTTATGTGTACTAGCCACCTGTCAACTGTTCAAAACTAGGGTGTAGTCAAAATTGTTTACTTAGCTACATGGATCATTTACCATGATTCCCATAGCTAATGGAAGGGTTCACAGGCTGGGTAAAAGAGAAAAATGCAATTATCATAATAGGGAAAGAACATACACTACAGAGTATCAGGATAAAGTTTAATAACTCCTGGAGTTTTACTATGAAAACTTAATGTATATTGTGTGAAACTTTAGGTGTAATCTAGAAAGTTAGCAGAGTTTATATTCTCCTTCTGTCTTTCTTCCAAATTCTTGTCTCTCTTAATCCATGTATTCTTATATGCTAAACTTTGGGCTAGTCTACCAGCTCTTGCTGTTATCTCCTCCACTGCCAATTGTGATCTCATTCTCACTTTCAGTGGCCTTCCACTTCCTTCACTATATTTTCCATTTCTATGTGTTTCTTCAACCTCTTCCTCTAAACTTTGTGTGACTTTATTTACTACTTCTCTCTCCTCTATTTGTTTATTTGTAGGCTTTTCCTTTCTTGTAATCCATAGATCACCATAAGTTTCTTCCTGTCCACCATATTCCTCTCTAAGTCTTCTTTTTTCTTTAATGATCTGGATTACTGTGTCCTTTGTCTTGTTCTGCATTTATCTCTAACACCTCAGAAAAACTAAAAAATTTCTCCTCCCTTTCTTTTTTCCACATGTTCTTTAGTTTTGTCTTCTTTGTGTTTTAGTCAATTTGGGTTCACAACATATTTCATCAATTTTTTTTCAAATCGTTTTTCACTTTTCCCTTCAAATCTTTAAGCAGCACCTCATAACTGACACATTTTTCTGAGGATCTTATTATCCTTTTTCATACTTCCCAGTTCCTTCTTCATTTCTTTATTTGCCTTTATGACATGCTCATACTCTTGAAATTTACTTTTCATTTCCTTATTTTCTTTTTCCAGAACCTCATACTTCACCATGATACCTACCAAATTTCATTTCTCTTTCAACATTTATCAACCTCCTCCCTGCCTTCATTGTGTGTGTGCTTGTGTGTGTGTGTGTGTGTGTGTGTGTGTGTGTGTGTGTGTGTATGTGTGTGTGTGTGTGTGTGTGTGTGTGTATTTACCTAGTTGTATCTTACAGGATATGAGTGGTGCTCATATCCTGTTTCCATATCTAAATCTATCCAACTTATTCTTGAATGCATGAATACTGCCAGCCTCAACAATCTCTCCACTTAATCCATTCCACACATCCACCATTCTGTGAGGAAAACTGAACTTCTTGACATCTCCCAAGAATTGACTTTTTCCAATCTTTCTTAACTGCCCTCTTGTATGTCTTGTTTCATTTGTTACCATCGTCACTAGGTGTGTGTGTGTGTAATAATAATAATAATAATAATAATAATAATAATAATAATAATAATAATAATAATAATAATAATGTGGTTTATTGGTAAAGCAGTCCAGGGAATAAAAATTTGTAAAGGAGGGGTGAAAAATGACCTTATTCTAGAAGTAAAAAGTACAGTAGTACCTCTTGATTCGAACACCCTTTGACTCGAACACTTCCCAATCTGAACACATTTGGCGAACAAATTTTGACCTACAATCCGAATGCAGCTTCTGAATTCGAACAAAAAAAAAACACGGTGCAGCCGATGCACCTTCCCGCCAGTCGGCCGGTCTCACTTGTACTTCTCCGCCGTGAACACCTCTCGTGAATGGCTTTCAAGTTACCCTGGCCCCTAGTTGCCTTGGTTACTCCGGCCCCTAGTTGCCTTGGTTACTCCGGCCCCCAACCCTGATTACCTCCTACCTACCACCCCATTCAATGCAGCTTCTTCTCTGGTCACTGGCAAACTTATTTACTAATGAAGATATATTGAACATTTTAAACAACCAATGAAGAATGAATTGTTAAATATCATTGTCATTTGTGCAAACTATGACAATACAATAATTTGCAGTTTTGTACAATAATTTATACTTTTCTTGAAATAATTCCTGTTGGAAACGATGTTGTGAGAATATATTCTACTTGATAAGAAAGAGAGTGGGGGGGGGGGAGGGAGAGAGGATGGTGAGTGGCTGGAGGAGGGAGAGAGTGGGGGTAGGGGAGGCGGCCTACTCGGTCTGTTTGCGTATCGAATGGGAGATGATAAGGACGGAGGGAGGGAGAAGGGAACACTATGCGATCTGTTCCTGAATTCAGCATGGGAGGGAGGCGGGGACCCGGGGCGAGGCTTGTCTAGTCTTCATCGGGACTCGGGAGTTTCACACCGAAGTAAATAAGTTATGCCTTTTTTTTATTTTTTATTGTATTTATTTATTTTTTTATGCATTTCATGTCTGTGTTTACTTTGTACTCTCAAAATGCGAAGGATATCTATGAATTATGATGAGATGAGGGAAAAACAAGGTGCCAATATGTTGAATCATGTTGCCACTCTGGTGGGTCAGGACCAATTTTGTTTTTTCCCATTACTTCTTAACAATGGCTATTGCGTTCTTAAGTACTGCGGCAATGTTAAGGGACCAATTTCTTGCAATAGCTGGGGTTAAGTGTAGTATTTTTTTTATATATATTTTTTTACTTAAAATCAACTGGAACGGATTTGAATGTTTTTACATTAATTTCAATGGTAAAAATTGCTTCATATATATATATATATATATATATATATATATATATATATATATATATATATATATATATATATATATATATATATATATATGTAGTCTATGTAGCATTTCTTGGCAGAAGATAAGGAGTGAGCAGCCATCTCTTGCAGGGATAGCCACTACCAGCCAGAGATGACATCCTTTTGTGTAGGTTGTGAGGGCCCAAATCACTAAGACTGCATAATTTCCAGTTCCTAGATATTGGAGAGTTACCAATACCTTCACCTCTGGGGCAACCCCATGGTTACACTCAGTGTGGCTGTATAGCTTTTCTCTCACCAAATTAGTAACAAAAGCAATGCCTTCACTGTCTAATCAGTACCTCTTGATTTGTTTAGCATCATCACAGATATCAAGAATGTTCTTGTGCTCACGGAAAGTCCTATGACGTCATCTTTTTACTTGTTGATGGTCGGCCATGGTGTTATTGTTGACAGTTCCATTGGTCTCTGAAAATGACTTAAGTCCGCTTGAGCCACCGCACTGGGAGCTTAACTTTTGTCGTCTGCTAGGGCATGACTAAGCAGGACTTACAGATTTAAGTCATATTCTGGGATGTGCTTAGTCCCCCCAAGTCATTTTTTTTACTTAAGTCACGCTAAGACCTTCTATGAACACCAGCCCTGGGATCACGTGAAACTCTATGCCTTTCCCCCATTTCCGGCAACCAGGCATCTCCTTCCCAAAATCTGGTCATTGCGGGGGATGTACATCATACTCTTTGCTCCATATATATATATATATATATATATATATATATATATATATATATATATATATATATATATATATATATATTATAAGTAAGAATCCTTGGTGGTAGGAGATCTCTAATACCCTCCAGTAAAAAGTCTTTTTCTCGGTCTCTGTCCTCATTAAGTTTTTTTCCTTAGCCTCACGTTTTAGATCGTTTTCCTTCTGTCTTTCTTCTAAATTCATGTCTCTCTTTATGCAAATCTCCTTATATCCTTCACTTTGTGCCATTCTACTAGTTCTTGCTGTAATTTCTTGCACTGCCACTTGTGATCTCATTCTCAACTTGAGTGGTCTTGCATTTCCTTCCCTACATTTCCCAATTCTATATGTTTCTTCAACTTCCTGTTCCAAATTTTGTGTGTCATCTTGAACCTTTTGTATAACCTTTCTGACTGGTTCTCTCTACTCTCCTTCCCTCCCATATTTATTAGGATTTTTCTTTTCCTGTAATCCATAAATTACCATACATTTTTTTTCTATCCACTGTGTCCCTCACAAGGTTTTCCTTCTCCTTAATAATTTGTATGACTGTGTCCTTTGTCTTATCCTGTACTTATTTCTTAATTATCTCTGCAAAACTAATCTTTTCTTCTTCCCTTTCTTTCTTCCATACATTTTGCAGTTCTGTCAGCTTGGAGTCACTGCAAATTTTTACTGAATCATCCTTCACTTTACCTTTGAGATCTTCCAGTTGTGCTTCATAGCTCACAGATTTCTCTTTGAGGTCTTCATTTTCTTTTTTCATATTTCCTAACTTTTTCTTCATCTCTTTATTAGTTTCCATAATCTGGTCATACTTGGCATACATGTTTTTCATTTCATTTTTTTCCTTTGAGAGTAACTCATATTTCATCATCATGCTATTTAATAGCTCTTTCATTAGCCTCCAATCTCTTTCTACACTTGTTAGCCTTCTCGTTGCTCTTCTGCTTTCATTGAGAAGTCCTGAAAAATCACCTGTATCATTAGAGCCAGCTAACCTTTTAAGTCTGAGAGGCATTTCCAAGCCATGAGTTCCCGCGGTCCTGTTGGTGTCGGTTGTCCTCCAGGCCAGAGTTGACTTCTCTCTATCCATATTTGCAATGCTATCGTTCCTCTTCACTCATTCACTTGTGGAGACAGGACAACTACAAAATAGCCCCCCTCTCTCCTCTGTACATACATAACTGTATGTATGTGTGTGTGTGTGTGTGTGTGTGTGTATTGACCTAGTTGTATTTTACGGGAGGAGAGCTAGGCTCGTATCATCCTGTGTACCTTGCTTTGTCCAATTTTGTCTTAAAATTGCACACACCACCTCCTTGTCCACCCCATTCCACACATCCACCATTCTATGTGGGAAGATGTCTTTCTTTATGTCTCTTCTATAATTATTCTTTTCAAGTTTATTACTGTTCTCTCATGTCCTAATTTAATCTTCTCAGTCTAAGGTCTCTACGTTTTTCATAATTCTGTAAATGATCAGCAGGTCTCCTCTCTCTCTCTCTCTCTCTCTCTCTCTCTCTCTCTCTCTCTCTCTCCTTTGTTCAAGTGTTGGTAGTTCTAACAGCTCCAGTCTTTCTTCATATGTTCTTTCAGACATGGTGGATGCCAATTAGGTTGCTGCCTTTGAATTCTTTCCAGCTTTTTTAGATTTTTCTTGGTGTTAGGTGACCATATAACTGCTGCATATTCAAATTTTGGTCTAATCAGAGAAACTAATATTTGTTTACCATATACTCGTCTAGATATGTAAATACAACTCTAATATTTCTCAGCAACTTACAAGTTTCTCCGACAATTCTGCTAATATGTTTGTCAGGAGACATATCATTTGTTATGAGGACTCCCAGATCTTTTTCACATTCAATTTTTTTCACTTCTTCTCGAAGTTTATAGTGATCATGTTTTCTGTGTTTATTCTTTCCAAATTCCATTACACTGCATTTCTTGAGGTTAAAATTCATCTCCCATTTGTTGTATCAGTTCCAGTTTATTTAAATCTTGATGGAGCACTTCACAATTATTCTCCACACACACTTTTCTCAGTAATTTAGCATCATTGGCAAAAAAAACTCATATAATTGTCAATCTCATCTTTCATGTCATTAACATAAATGCAAACATGTTAGGAGCCAAAACTGTGCCCTGCAGAACTCCTCTATACTTCACTATTCTACTTTTTTCCTCCTTTGTAAATTGGAGCAAAATTTGCCCTTTTCCACTCTTGTGGTATTTTCTCTTCCTTTAGTGAGCACTGAATTACACAGTGAATTTTACCTCAGCACCGCCCTCTGCTGGTGGAGCACTTACATGAGAAAGCTTTCGTCACATCACACCCAGTCGCTTTTGCGCGTTCACACCGAGCAGACATATGAGGCGGCTGGCGTGTCTGCCCCGGCAGCTCTACGGAGGTCCTTCCAAGGCATTATCACCTGTCACGCAGGTACTTGCCCTCTTCCCGTTATCCCATGGGCGCGGGTTGAGCTGAGTTTGTGATTATATTACGCCTGTGTGCGTCAGCCACGGGCTCACGGCTCGCTGGGCCTTTTCTCTGGCAGCAGGCGGCCATGTTGTCTTCTTCGGACGACGAGCCAAGTGCCCGGCCGGGTGGAGATCGTAGGATTTCTTCCGAGCAGCAGCAGAATGTGGCCTTGGCGCGGTCTTCCCCTCCAAGGGAGACACATGTTTGTCGGACCGGCGCGCTGGCAGGGACAGCTGGCGGGAGCACAACCAACACCCAAGGCAGAACACGGACCCACCAGTGCCGTGGTCTGTGCTGCTTGAGGCTTTGGCTGACCTCAGGGGCGAGGTTGAAAACCTTAAGAAGCAACGGACCTCGCCTCCTAGGGCTTGTGCTGTGAATGGAGGCACAAGTACTTCCTACGCTAGCTCGCCTGCTCCTCCGCACGACTTCTCCGGGTTCCGTGAGTTTCCCTGTGACTTGGAGGAAGGGGAAATGTCGGATGAGGGCCCTCTGGGAAGCGGCCTGATGCTTGGGGTCAAGGTGTTTGGACTGGCTGATACCGTGTCAGAGGACATTGATGCCAAGGTAGCTGACATGGTGAATCATCTCTTCAGTAAAGGTATGAGGGCTGATGAGTACCAAAACATGTTTGAGGATGATATTATCAAACGACCTAACAATTGCCAGGCGCTTGCCCCAGTGGAATGTAACCCACAAATTTGGGATGCACTTAGAGGAGAGGCAAAGAGAAATTACTTTTGCCTTAAAGATGTAAGTAAGGATATCCTGGGTGCTTCTACAGTTCTTACAAAGTCACTGCTGACTCTTGACAAAGTGGCTGAGCGCACACAAGACCCAATTGTTGCACAGGAAGTGGGGTTACTCAATGGCGCCCTGGCTCTTTTGGGTAATGCTAACTACAAAAACAACATCGCTCGTCGAGCAGTTCTTAAACATGAAATTAACCCCAAATATACCCATTTGTGTTCTGACAAGGTGCCGGTGACCAGGTTTCTGTTTGGGGATGATGTTTCCCAGTTTACTAAACAGATTGAAGACGTGGAGAAGCTGAGGAACAAGATTTCTAGTAGAAAACCAGCCTCGTCTTGGAGGGCTGCCAACAGCCGTCTGTGGATTCCCTGGGCTAGGCAGACACAGAGGGGTTTTGCCTCAAGGTTCCAGCCATATGGTCGGTAGAGGTCAAGCTTCAGGGGCAACCAATGTTCATCCCCTCTGCGGCTGGACTCGGAGTCAAAAAACTCCAAGAGCCGGTGCACTGGAAGACCCCGGTAAATGTGGAGGCAAGTGACTGTTTTAAGGCAGGTAGAATTCATAATTTTGTGAAGGAATGGCAAAACATTACCAGTGACCCAGTTATTTTAGACATTGTGTCACATTGTCACCTTAGTGTTGATGTTGATAACATTGGTCATTTACTCCATCATGAGTTGGAGTATAGGTTTAACCGGGATGAACAGAAGTTCATTGATGATGAGATCGGTAAACTTTTAAAACTTCAGGTTATTTGTCTAACGGAAAGACAGGCTGATCAGGTTATCTCCCCCATTTTCCTGAGGGCGAAGAAAAACGGGGAGCACAGGGTGGTGATTATTTTGGAAAAGCTGAACAAATTCATTCCATATAGACATTTTAAAATGGAGAACTTTGAGCAAGCAGTTAGGCTCATAAACAAGGATGATTTTTTGGCATCAGTGGACTTGCGGCATGCTTATTACTCCATTAACCCTTAAATGACGGTGATCGTTCATGTAAGCGCAGCCCGCACTGTCTTGTCGGGCGGTGATCGTTAATGTAATCAGCATTTTTCCCGCGCGCCGTTTCAAATCACGCGCGGACTTTTTCTCCCTAAATGATTGACTAGTCATATGGCAACACTTCTCAGTGTGGGAGGAGTTATCAGGATCCTCCTGCTACACACCAGACCAAATTTCCCTGCCATCGAGGTGACATCTGGCAGCTCCCAAGTACGCGTCGGGTAGAAAGACCACTCTAGCTGAGATGATGAATGAGGCTGCTGATATCAGTGATTTATTAGGGAGTGATTTAGAAGATATTGATGATAGTGAGTGGAGTATGGAGTCAGAAGAGAGTGAAGAGAGTACTTCTGATGAGGATGAAGATGGAGAAGAAATTATGAGGGCAGCAGTGGATGCACTCTCATCATAGTCTGGTGAATGCCATCGGACATACTGGCCGCGAGCAATGTGTCCCAGAGTGTCGCTGGACATGGTGTGGCTGCTGTGACGCATGGGGCGTGACTGAATGAAACATTGCTTGCCTTGACCAAGTCACCAAGCAAAGTTGTCAAATTATTGCACTTGCCATCTTTTTTATTTGTAATAATAGTAATGGTAATAAATATGGAAAAAATAATAATACAATTATGTTATTTAGCTCTGATAAAAAAAAACAGGCAAGGAAAGATATTCATGAGAGAGAGAGAGAGAGAGAGAGAGAGAGAGAGAGAGAGAGAGAGAGAGAGAGAGAGAGAGAGAGAGAGAGAGAGAGAGAGAGACTGAGCGAGCGAGCGAGGGAGAGAGAGAGAGAGACTGAGCGAGCGAGCGAGGGAGAGAGAGACCAAGCGCCTGGGGGTACCTTTCTACCCAGAGCTTCACATCAAGCCCCGCCCACATAATTATTTGACACGCTATAACTTGACTCTCAGATGTCACTGTGTGCTAACAAACACATCACTGTAATCAGCATCAAAAGGAGGCATACGTATATTACCCGGAAATGGAGCAGAAAACTCACTGAGCAGGCCGTCAGTTAAGGGTTAAAATTGCAGAGGAACACCAACGGTTTCTGTGTTTTACTTGGAAGGATGTTTTATACAAATTCACTTGCCTACCCAATGGTATTGCAGAAGGACCTAGGATTTTCACAAAACTGATGAAACCAGTGTTTGCAACACTTAGGACACAAGGTCATACTATCACTAGTTTCACTGACGACACACTCATTTGTAGCAATTCCTTTCTTGGATGTCTTTCTTCTATTCAGGACACCACCCTCTTTTTAGAAAAGTTAGGGTTCTGCATTAATGTAGAAAAGTCAGCTTTAACTCCAACTAAACGCCTTGAATATCTTGGCAACATCATTGACACTGAGGGAATGAGAGTTTTTCTGCCGGTTCGCAGAAGGGACAAAATTATTCAAGCATGTAATGGTCTTTTGAGCAAAGATACCGCTAGAATTAGAGAGGTTGCTCAGGTCATAAGTTTACTCGTGGCAGCCATCCCAGCAGTTGAAATGGGTAAGCTTCATTATAGGCAATTGGAAGCTGCTAAAATTCTAGCTCTAAAGGAAATGAAAGGCAACTTTGACTGCCGCATGTCCATCACTGAGGAGATGAAACATGAACTAAGGTGGTGGATCAAAAATGTCGCTAACCAAGACCGAAAAATTTTCAGATCTAGCGCGGAAGTTGAGCTTTTCACGGATGCGTCAATTGAGGGTTGGGGTGGCTGCCTCCATCAGCATACGATTAATGGCAGCTGGTCCCTGGCAGAGAGACATTTACACATCAATGTCCTGGAACTTAAAGCTATCCTATTGACACTCCAAACTTTCGAGTCTGAGCTCAGAGGGAAGCACATAAAAATTTTCTGTGACAATACTACGGCAGTGTCATATGTAAATGAGATGGAGGGTACGAAGTCTCTTGCCTGTAACAAAATCGCAGTCGTAATCAGGGATTGGTGCATTGTGAAAAATGCCTGGGTTACATGTTCGCACATCCCTGGCAATCGCAACATCAAGGCGGACTTGGCCTTGCGTAAGATAAATGACAGGCTAGAGCGGAAACTAAACTCAGATGTGTTCCTCTCTCTTTGCAGTGTTTTTGGCACTCCCTCCATTGATCTTTTTGCTTCTAGGATCAATACTCAGCTTAAAACCTTCTGTTCATGGAAACCAGACCCATTAGCGACATATATTGATGTGTTTTCTCTTCACTGGGCCCAGTTCGACCTTCCCTATTTATTTCCACCCTTTTTGTTTATTGCTAGGTGCCTCCAAAAGATCTGGGAAGAGGGAGCGAGTGTCTGGATGGTGGTGCCCTTTTGGATGTCACAGCCTTGGATGGGGATGCTACTCGGCATGCTTACAGATCACCCCCGACTAATCATGGGGAAAAAAGGGGTGCTAACTCACCCAGCGTCAGGAGAGGAGCACCCAGTCATGTCGCATACAAAACTGATGGCGTGCCGTCTATCCGGGATACTTTACGACAACAGGGTATTCATGCAAAGGCTGCAGACATTATCGTTGCTTCCTGGAAGCCAGGCACAGGAAAGCAGTATCACCCACACATTAGACGGTGGTCCCAGTTTTGTATTAGAGGGAATATCTGTCCGCTTGCTCCCTCTCTGGCCAACATTATAAATTTTCTAACAGAAACTTTTCACATGAATGTTGGGTATGAATCTGTAAACACAGCTAGAGGTGCCTTGTCTTCACTTGGTATCGTGGTGGATGGGTGTAGAGCAGGCTGCCACCCTACCATCCTAAACCACGTTATGCAGAGACATGGGATGTAGGGCCTGTGCTCCAGAAATTAAAATCTATGTCCCCGCTTCATGAATTGTCCCTCAGAGAACTAACTCTCAAACTGGTGATGTTGATGGCTTTGACTCAGGCAGCCAGGGTTCAGACACTTCATTTGCTCGTGTTGGATGGCATTTTGATTAACCAGAACTCTATTACCTTACCACTGGGGGGTAACATTAAACAGTGTAGGCCCAATTTTAATGTGCAGACTGTGCAATTCCAGGCATACCCGGCTGACCCTAGGTTGTGTGTGTGTGAGACACTGCAAATGTACATCCTCAGGACGGAGGCACTTAGACAGGATGTACCGCACAGCAAGGCTTTCTTATTCATTAGTTTTGTTAAACCACACAAGGCCGTTTCCAGGGACACAATTGCTAGGTGGATTAAAACCATGCTTCAGTTGACTGGTATTAATACTTCTAGGTTTACGGCAGGTAGTACTAGGCCAGCGGCGGCATCAAAGGCCAAAGCTTATGGCAGTGCCAATTGCATGCATTATGGCAAAAGCAGGTTGGACTAATGAAAGAACTTTTGCAAGGTTTTAAGACAAGACTATTATTCCGATTGCAGTTACTTTCTAGGAAGCAGTCTTGGCTTAAGGACGACAGGAATGATCAAATGTGGTTGAACACTGATTCATAACATTAGTTTAATTTTGGTATGTCTCTACAGTTTTCTTTTTTCATGGGCTACCATGAAATACTAGTCCTTACAATTTGGGACTCTTTAATTTGTTGTCCATTTCCCTTGTCAATATTCATATTATTATCATTGCTTTGTTATTACATATGTATTACTATTTGTAAGTGATGGGAGTTATTAGTAAAATGGAAGGTTTTGGGGATGTTCATACTTTCCTTTTCCATCCCTACTTCTAAGTCTTGTTTAGAAGACACAGAGGTGAGATACAGCATACACATACGACACCCACATGGCTTCAAAGCCTCATGTAAGTGCTCCACCAGCAGAGGGCGGTGCCAAGGTAAAATTGTTGAAGTACACGAGACTTACCTCGGGTCAGTTGAAGTGTGCTTCGTAATTTTACGAGGCACGTCGCCTCTGCTGGTTGGGAGTGCTTACATGCCCTCCTCTCCCTCCCGGTTAAGTACCGAATTTTAGGGTTAAATGGCATGTGGGTGATCGTATGACTTCAAAGTCTGGGTGTGGCGTGATGAAAGCTTTCTCATGTAAGCGCTCCCAACCAGCAGAGGCGATGTGCCTTGTAAAATTACGAAGCACACTTCAACTGACCCGAGGTAAGTCTCATGTACAGTTTCAGTTTCTGTTTGATTCCTCCTATAGTTTCAAATTTTCTTATCAGTTTCAAGTGTGGTACTTCGTCGAAGGCTTTCTTTAAATCCAGAAAAACACAGTCTGACCATCCATCCCTTTCTTGTATTATGTCTATAACTTTTGAATAAAAGCAGATTAGTGGCACACAATCTCTTGCATTTAATGTATTAGTCACTACTAGGTATTTTATCCACCTGTCATTGATAACTTTCTCACAGATTTTGGCAACAGTGCTAGTTAAGGAAACTGGTCTGCAATTTGTTGGTTCCCCTTTTTTTCCTCCTTTGTAAATTGGAACAAAATTTGCCCTTTTCCAGTCTTGTGGTATTTTCTTTTTCTATAGTGAGCATTGAATTACACAGTGAATTTTGCCAGCTAGTTCTTCTCTACATTCCCTCAGAATCCAGTTGGCTACTCAGTCCAGACCACATGATTTACTCACATCAAGTTTCTTTAATTGGTTCATTATTTCTTGTCTTGAAGCATTAACCTCAATTAATGATGGAAAATTTATTCAAAGTATCTCTACCTCATTCCAATTTCTTTCCTTTGTGAATACAGTAAGACCTTGTTATACAGTACATATGCATTCCTGAAAACCTTACCGCAAATCAAAATTATTGTACACTGAACCAATCACAACATATAATAATAGGGAATGTGTTCCAGCACATCAAAAGTCACCCCTACAGACAAAAAATATTTGAAAATAGTCACATAAAAAAATGTGAAGCACTGCACAAAAGAAATAAACAGAATATGTTTTTATTTACCTTTCACTCACCACATATTCTATCAGATGATGTCCCTCCTGAGGCTAAGGGGCAGTAGGGATCTCAGCCCTTACTCATCTTCTGCTAAATGGGCAGAGATGAGGGTATCATGATAATAATATCCGGAAAAAAGCGACTGTAAGGAATTAACCTGTGTTCAATGGGAAACGAGGGAAGAGACTGATTGTTGTGGTGACCACACGGTGTGGTGGCGCTACGGTACAGTGTGAACAAAACACGAGCAGATACCATATCTGTAAATTTTTCTTACCACAAATACAATCAAAGATAGCAATTACCAAATACCGTAACTGTGAATTTACTGGATAAAGAATTACTGTATAAGGAGGACTCACTGTACTTCCTGGAAGTGTTCATTCATAATTTCTGCCATTTCCAAATCTTACACATATTCCTCACCATTATGATATGACATTTTTATATCTAAAATGTATTTTTTCACTTACCTGCTCCTTCTATCATAAGCAATGAACACATTATCTCCTTGTGTTGGTCAGTACATAAAATCAACCCCCCCCTTTTGCACTTGCCACTGCATCTGTCTGTCTACTCCCTCCATTGCCTATCCTTGTCCCCACTTCTCTAAGACCTCAACAAATGACTTGGAAGAGAAGTATTGCACGGGGGGGAAGGGCTGGAGTGTGTGTAGAAGGAACAGGTAAGTGGAAAAATACATTTTAGACATAAAAATGTAATTTATTTCACATAATACCTATTCCTTCTACCATAGGCAGATTCCAACATTTGGGTGGTGGATCAATACCTGGGTGATAAAGTCCACAGATAACCACAACTTACCAGGAAGGAACAGAGTTGTGTAGGGAAAGGCGCTGGGCAGAACTGCCATAGCGCTCAGGTGTTGTAAACGAAGGAGAGGGGTGACACAGTGTAATATCATGCACCGCACCTCCTGTGGACAGAGTGACTGGAAGCGCTTGATGCTCCATGACATCACAAGTAGTCCAACCCTCACCCAAGAGTCCAGGATGGGCAAGCAGGTCAAGGACCCTTGCTACAGCCACATCTGGGTCCTGAGCCAGGGAAAGTAGTGGAGGAACCGACTGCCTGTCACCCTCACCTTGGTTCGGGACTGTTTCAGGAACGACAGGGCGTCCACAAACACGGTATGCCCCTCAGGTTTTGAGGACGAAGGAGAGGGGTGACACAGTGTAGTATCACGCACCACACCTCCTGTGGACAGAGTGACTGGAAGCGCTTGATGCTCCATGACGTCACAAGTAGTCTAACCCTCACCCAAGAGTCCAGGATGGGCAAGCAGGTCAAGGACCCTTGCTACAGCCACATCTAGGTCCTGAGCCAGGGAAAGCAGTGGAGGAACCGACAGCCAGTCTCCCTCCACCTTGGTTCGGGACTGTTACGGGAACGACAGGGCATCCACAAACACAGTATGCTTACCTGACCAAACCCTCGATGGCTTGCGTCCCAGGCTACCTCACCGTATCCTCTCAGCAGGGAGTGCCTCTTGTACTCTACTAGGCACCGCAGACTTTGGGGAGGTTGGTCTAGAACTAGCCAGATGCTCTGCCTGAGACAACAAATTAGCTGAAATAGTGAGTGACAAAGACTGATTGTGTCCTCCGGTAAGCCACTGCCATGACCTCTGACAATGCCCTGTTGCTGGACCACAAAAGAGACATTGCCACACCCTGGATGTCATGTGCCCCCACCTGGAGAGTAGGTTCCAGGTGGTCAGGGAATCCCTCCTGAGCAGAACATATTAACTGCCGGAAGAAATCCAACATGGCTGCCTTGAAGAGAGGGCGTGTGGGGTCCTGGACCAAGAGGAACAGGTTCCAGGGGGGTGAAAGTGATTTGAAGTAGGCGCCGCAACAGCTAGTGTCATATGGCGCCGACAGGTTCCAGGGCCGAGATAGAGACTGTGTCCTGTGAAAGTACCATCGAAGAGCCCAAACAGGACAGAGGAGTCGCTCACTGTCATCCAAGCCAATGGCACTTAAAAGACTTGTTAACACAACTCCCGAGGGAGTGGGTAGTCGGAGTTTCTGTCTTGACCACAAAGTCCAAAAGGTAGGAAAGAATCATATTGTTACCCTGGCAGGCAACATGAGCAGACAGTGCTTGCAGTTCCCCAACTCATTTGGCTGTCTCCACAGGCATCAGGAAAGTTTTCTGGGTCAAAAGCCAGAGAGAGAACTGGTACAACAGTTCAAAAGGTGCACCAACAAAATGGAGTAGAACCACATCTATATTCCAAAGGGACACCCCGGGTGTGGTTTTGAGCAATTACTGGTATATAAGACCACCTTTACTGGTGGAGGAAGCCCCACATGGTTGGCTAATGGTAAGAGACTCCATCACTGCTAATCCACAATACGAGAGGCTTGTGTGGCGGTTTGTTCCCTCACTTAAGTATGTTGTCACCATGGCAAAATTTACTGTCTTTCTGAACTCCAAAATGACAGGAATATGGCCATGGTTTCTGTAAGTGTGACTGACAATTGATTATTATCATGGTGTGGTTCAAATTGGCCATGTCATATGTGGGGTAAGGGTGTCACCAGATTCCCCCATTGTTGCCACTTCACCATAAATCACAGGTTTGCCTTATTTTTCAAACCTGCTTCATCTCCTTTACTCCTGTTTCGGTCTGTCTTTGTTTTTATATGAATTGGTTCATTACCGATTTCTAACTTTTGTTCTATATCACCGTTGAAGTAAAAATTAAGCATGTTTTATGTATAAAAATCCTCCACCCCATCCTAAACCTGGCATATGAGCAGGGAAGCGTGACCTGACCAACACACACACCTCACTTGACCTGCCACACTTTTTTCAGAAAACATGCCTTGATAGTATTAACAATTGCCAGTGTGATTGCCACTTACACAATGACGCCGCCAGTAAACACAGAACGCTAGAGAGGAGCTGCCTGCTAAGTCAGTGAATTGTGTGTGTATATGTTTGTTTGTTTGTGTGTGTGTGTGTGTGTGTGTGTGTGTGTGTGTGTGTGTGTGTGTGTGTGTGTGTATACATATACAGTGGTACCTCTTGATTTGAACTTAATTCGTTCTCTTTGGCTGTTCGAATTGCAAAAATTCGAATTATGAAGCAATTTTTATCATTGAAATTAATGTAAAAACATTTAATCCATTCCAGTTTATTTAAAATAAAAAAAATACTACACTCAACCCCACCTATTGCGAGAAATTGGTCCCTTAACATCGCCGCAATACCTAAAAAATACCTAAAAACGCAATAACCATTGTTAAGAAGTAATGGAAAAAAATAACATTGGTCCTGACCAACAGAGTGGCAACATGATTTAACATACTGACACCTTGTTTTCCCTTCATCTCATCATGAATCATAAATATCCTTCACATTTTGAGAATATAAAGTAAACACAGACATGAAATGCGTAAAAAAAAATAATAATAAATAAATAAAAAAAGCCAAACGGGCATAACAAAACACATTTACTTTGGTGTGAAACTCCCAAGTTCGATGAAGATTAGACAAGCCTCCCCCCGGGTCCCCGCCTCCCTCCCATGCACTAAATACAGGAACACATCGCGTTGTATACCCCCCTTCCCCCTCCCTCCGTCCTTATCCTCTCCCATTCGATACGCAAACAGACCGAGTAGGCCGCCCTCCCCCACTCCCTCCCTCCTCCAGCCACTCATCATCCTCTCTCCCTTCTTGCCCCCCCC
>CM035187.1:8428835-8487750 GCA_020233015.1 Callinectes sapidus | reverse complement strand
GAGAGAGAGAGAGAGAGAGAGAGAGAGAGAGAGAGAGAGAGAGAGAGAGAGAGAGAGAGAGAGAGAGAGAGAGACAAGAGAGAGTAAAAGACTCACTTAAGGTCTGATACATCACTGTCGAGGAGTTTGATGACAGAGCAGCTGAACACAAAGCTGGAGAACACCACCACTAGTCCTGCCACTCCTGCAATGGAAAACATTTAGTTACTGTGTGTGTGTGTGTGTGTGTGTGGGAGAGAAGAAGAAAAATATCACATATTTTGACATTCAAACAAGTCAAAGTTTACATAGAAGTGAGATATGTTTATTATTACATTTATATCTTTTGCCTCAAGAAAAAGAAAGCATTAAAATACAGAGCAGGGCACATTACCACTGGAGAGGTAATAGATTGCCATCAATTTGTTACCAAAAAATCAGGAGTGCACTGCAGATTTCAATTTCCTTAAAGTGGCTTGCATTACTGCACTAACATTGCCGAAATTGACAGTGCATTACCAGTGTTACCAATGTTTAAAAATACATTACTGTCCAAAATCAAACAAAACATTTTTAAAACAGTCTGACATGGACATTTCTGACTGTGGGTGATCACTTGATGATGATGCCAAAAGAGAGCTACCCATGAAGCCACTGGCGACACTATCACCAGAAACACTTCCTCTCCTGTCTCTTTTCACAAAATAATCCATTGTCTGGTAAAAGATTGATCAGTTAAAAGAAAACTGATATATTGAACATTGGTTGCTGGGTGGTTGTGAACACAATTAAAGCTGAGAAAACAATGACACTTTGCCAGGAAGGGATGCAGAACAGAGCTCAACAATGCCGAGCAGCAAATTTGGTGATTGTTGTCTTTGTTTCTTAATTTTTGAAAATTATGGGAGGGAGAACAAGCTGGGGCAGGTGAATTTGAGTGGCTGAACTAAAAGGGATCTCAAGTGAGTTACCATGGCAACAAGCTTCTCCTCACGTTATGAGTTGATGTTTGACACTTGACAGTCATCAGATGATTTTCTAACCTACACCATGGTTTATTTCCAAGTCTATAAAACTTGAGAGTACTGTCATGAAATATCCAACTTTATCAAGACTCAAGAATGTGTGGGTACAAAAATTAAATGAAGAAACATCCCAGTTGCAAATAGACCCTGAAAAATCTATGAATATTTCAGGATAATACTTAAAACATTTGACGAGTTAATGTCCATGGTCCACCATTGTCTGCTGAATATTCAATTACCATTTGTCTAGAGCAAGATGATGAGTCGAGTGCACTTTTGGAATAATGACCTCAAAATACAGGTACCTTTTGATTTATGTGGTGGATGCGTTTCTGAAGAGGGGACAAAAACGAAAACGAAATAAATGAAATTATATACAGGTACCTCGGGATTTACACGTGGGATGGGTTCCTGAAAATGAATGTGTATATATATATATATATATACATATATATATATATATATATATATATATATATATATATAAGATATAGATATTATATATAGACATTATATATTGGTCAAGTCAAGGGTGTTCTAAATCAAGAGGTACCACTGGAGATATAGTATATATATATATATATATATATATATATATATATATATATATATATATATATACAGTGGTACCTCTTGATTCGAACACCCTTTGACTTGAACACTTCGCAATCCGAACACATTTGGTGAACAAATTTTGACCTACAATCCGAACGCAGCCTCTCAATTTGGAAGAAAAAAAAAAACACGGTGCGGCCGATGCGCCTTCCCGCCAGTCGGCTGGTCTCGCTTGTACTTCGCTGTGAACACCTCTCTCTCGTGAACGGCTTTCAAGTTACTCTGGCCCCTAGTTGCCTTAGTTACTCCGGCCCCCAACCCTGATTACCTCCTACCTACCACCCCATTCAATGCAGCTTCTTCTCTGGTCACTGGCAAACTTATTTACTAATGAAGATATATTGAACATTTTAAACAATCAATGAAGAATGAATTGTTAAATATCATTGTCATTTGTGCAAACTACGACAATACAATAATTTGCGGTTTTGCACAATAATTTATACTTTTCTTGAAATAATTCCTGTTGGAAATGATGTTGTGAGAATATATTCTACTTGATAAGCAAGAGAGAGAGTGGGGGGGGCAGTGAGGAGGGAAAGAGGATGGTGAGTGGCTGGAGGAGGGAGAGTGGGGGTAGGGGAGGCGGCCTATGGTCTGTTTGCGTATGGAATGGGAGATGATAAGGACGGAGGGAGGGGGAAGGGAGGAATACTATGCGATCTGTTCCTGTATTCAGTGCATGGGAGGGAGTTGGGGACCCGGGGGGAAGCTTGTCTAGTCTTCATCAGGACTAAGGAGTTTCACACCGAAGTAAATAAGTTTTTTGCTATGCCTTTTTTTATTTTTTTTTTATGCATTTCATGTCTGTGTTTACTTTGTACTCTCAAAATACGAAGGATATCTATGAATTATGATGAGGTGAGGGAAAAACAAGGCACCAATATGTTAAATCATGTTGCCACTCTGGTGGGTCAGGACCAATTTTGTTTTTTCCCATTACTTCTTAACAATGGCTATTGCGTTCTTAAGTACTGCGGCGATGTTAAGGGACCAATTTCCTGCAAAAGCTGGGATTAAGTGTAGTACTTTTTTTATTTATTTATTTTTTTTTTACTTAAAATCAACTGGAACGGATTAAATGTTTTTACATTAATTTCAAAAGTAAAAAGTGCTTCCTAATTCGAATTTTTGCAATTCGAACAGCCAAAAAGAATGAATTAAGTACGAATTAAGAGGTACCACTGTATATATATATATATATATATATATATATATATATATATATATATATATATATATATATATATATATACAGTCAGCCCTCGTTTCTTTGGATTAATACAGACTGGGCCATGTCCGGAGAGAAAATTGAGTATAAAACAGTTTTGTACTGTATGGTAAACAGCCTATATTGTCTTGCACACATACTCATAGGCTAAAATATTATGGTACAATATGCATATACAGTATACATGAGAGTAAAATATGGTTATACCTGCAATAGGGTGCAGTACAATATTAACCCCAAAACAGCTGTACGCCTTCCGAGTGGCTTAGCAGTAAACTGCTGTACGCCTTCTGGAAGTGCATTTTTTAAACAGGCACCATAAAGATTCTTTGATTCGTATTTCTTTGAATTTTTTTTTTTTTTTTTTTTTTTTTTTTGTATTTTGATAACCTTTCTTTTGGTAATTTTTATCCTCCTAATATAAATTTGGTTATTCATATCATACTTATAGAGGGAGACAATGGAACTACTATATTTTTATTTTATATAGTCGACATTGTGCTCCTCTCATATATATCACAGTTATCAAAGTACATGGAGTAAACTACATACATATGGAAACACAAATTTAGGTGTATATACATATATATATATATATATATATATATATATACAGTATATATATATATATATACACATTTATATATATTATTCCCTCGCTACTTCGCGCTTCAGTTATCGTGGGTTCAGTGCTTCGCGGGTAAAAAAAAATTCAATTTAAAATTAAAAATTAATTAAAAGTATTAAAAAAATATATATTTTTTTTAATCCATTCCGGCAACCCGCAACACCGAGGAAAACACGTGACACCCAAGAGCAAGCGTGTATGAATCATCTTGAAGCTGATTGGCCAGTCGCCCTGGAAATCTCGGAAGCTGATTGGCCAATTCATATCGCTCATATCACTTCGCCGTTGATAAGGCTGTGAGGCTGGCTTGGTTGGTGGGCACTGAAGGCTTCTCCGATATGACAGCGGACGAAGTAAACAATCTCATTGAGTGCCACTCAAACCCTCTGACAGACGAGGACCCAGAAGAAATGACAAGATCGGAGAGTGAGGAGGAAGAGGAGTCTGCTAGTGACGAAGGTGACCAAGCTGAAGAACGTGGCCTTACATTACATAATTTGCAAGACCTCTTCAATATTGCCAAAGGCCTCCAAAAAAGGGCACAAGAAGTGGACGACAAGATGGTCAGAGCCGTCGAATTCAGCAATCGTATTGATGACGTGATGGCTGTTTATAAGAGCATTTTTGTCCAGAAGAAAAAGCAACACTCACAACTCCTAATAACGATGTTCCTTGTGCGCCGAAAACCTGAAGAACCTCCTCCTGCAGCCACTACGCCGCCTCCTGAACCCACTACGCCGACTTCAGCAACCCCTACGCCGCCACCTGCAGCTTCCCCTGCGTCATCGGCGGCATCATCCAAGGAGCAGTAAAGCTCTTCGTGAACCTGTGCAGTCATTCATCATCGTCTTCATCTCATCGTACTGCACAGGTCTTTTCATCTCCATATTATCTTTCTGTTGGTAAGTACGTCATCTTGAGATAAGTTTGAGCCTTGGGGGCTTTTATAAAGGAGCGTCGCTACTTCGCAGATTTTCACCTTTCGCGGGGGGTTCTGACCCCCATTAACCGCGATAATCGAGGGAATACGTACAGGAATATTTGGATAAAGAGACATGAATATGGAAGAAAGAGAAAAAGAAAGGGATCTGAGAGATGAGGCTAAAGAAAAAAACAAGAGGAGGACAGAGACCGAGATGAAGATATTTTATTGGAGGGTATTAGACATGAAGCTGAGAAAATGGTATATTTGGGAGACGATAGAAACACAGCACCGGAGAGTGGAAGCACAGGAGGAGGGAGAGTGTTGCAGTGAGGGACATCCTTGCGTGGGTAGGACGGACAGGTCAGGGTAAGAAAAGGGAGTGACTCTCTTAAGAGCTGGATCAGGAGTAGCGAGCCACACCTGGAACACCTCGCTCGTTTATTTCTATAACCCCAGCCTAGATGGCGCCACCATACAATTACACGTCATTTAACAACCACAAAGACCCATATGTTACTATCCTAAACAAGCTTACCACTATAAACAATATAAACATCATTACGTTTACAACCCAACACCCCCACTTAAACTAATGATGGGTACACCAACAAATTCCAGTCTGAACATTATTCACTGACCAATAATAGTCCTCATAAACTCACACAGTTTGACTTTAGATACAGGTTTGGTGAACATATCAGCAATGTTGTGATCAGATGGAATATGCACAAGTTGCAGCACACCTTTCTGAATTTCCTCCCTTATGAAATGATATCTAATATCTATATGTTTTGACCTCTGATGCTGGACAGGATTCTTAGCTAGTTTTATGGCACCTTGATTATCACAATACATAGTAAAACTGTTCATTGAGGTACCACCAGTCATATCCTCCAGTAATTGTAACAAAAACTTTGCTTCTTGTGTAGCAGCAGATAAAGCCATATATTCAGCCTCACAAGTGGATAAGGCAACTGTCCTTTGTTTCCTACTCTTCCAAGATACTAGTGGACCCCCACTGGAGAGTTGAAAACTATACCCAGTCACACTTCTGCGATCTTGTGCATTAGCCCAATCAGCATCACAAAAACATACCAAACGAAGTGGCTCACTTGACTTTCTGAACGTTAAGCATAGATCAATGGTACCTTTCAGATATCTTAACACATGTTTTGCCATAGTAAGATGTGTAGTAGTTGGACTGATCATATTCTGAGATAATTTGGTTACAATATAGCATAAATCAGGTCTAGTACACGTCATTACATATATCAAACTTCCAACTAGTCCTCGGTAGAGATTAACATTAACAAGTTTTGACTCATTAGTACTACTACAATCTTTATTCACATCCATGTTGCAGGGAGTATAAACAGGTTTACAATGTTGCATACCAAATTTCTCAAGCATCTTCTCCACATACTTAGCCTGATTCATCTTTATCACATCCTTGTCCCACACAAAATTTATACCAAGGTACCAGAAAATTTTGCCTAGATCTTTCATCTTAAATCTCTCACAAAGGCTGTCCTTCACACATTTCAGCTTGGAATCACTGTCGGTAGCAATTATGATGTCATCAACCCAAACTAATATAATGGTCATCTCATCATCAGTAATTCTGGTATAAACACATGGATCAGCAAGTGACTGAATCAAACCTAACTGAATTAAGTAAGAATGTAACAGTGAACTCCAATTTCTACTACTTTGTTTGAGACCATACAGGGATTTCTTTAATTTATACACCAATTTCTCACCAGCTCTACCTTCTACACAGAAACCTTTAGGTTGTTCAACATAGATCTCACAATCAATTGGTGCATTTAAATAGGCTGTCTTTACATCCATTTGATGAACAACCAGATCATGTTGTACAGCTAGCTGCATTAAAGCCCTGACAGATGTGATTCGCGTTGTTGGCGAAAATGTTTCATGATAATCAATGCCTGGCTCCTGAGAATACCCTTTAGCAACAAAACGAGCTTTGTACCTTTCCTCATTGTTAGGACCTAATTTCAGATCATAAACCCATCTACCTCCTACAGCCTTTCTACCTTCAGGCAATGGAGTAAGCTCAAAAGTGTCATTTTCTTTTAGAGCATTCATTTCAGATTCCATAGCATCCTGCCAGCTATTTGAGTCTGAAGCTGTGATAGCTTCTTCATACGTAGAAGGTACATTGGCCAGTGTGTAACAATAATCAACTGTAGAATTCACATTATAGTTATCTATAGCCTCATCCATCTCGTCTCCCACAAGATAATCATCTAAACGCACAGGCTTACGCTTAATTCTCTCTGAGCGTCTAACACTCACAGTGTCTTCTGTCTGGTTACCGACTTCGGGCTCGACACTAGATTTGAAAGTTGGAACCCAGTCATACTCGCTGTCACTTGCTACATCTGACCCTACATCTACATTAGGCTTGGCAAACTTAACACATCTAACCTTCTTTACTGCACCAGTATCGGGAAAGTACACAAGATATGCTGGACTACCCTTATCATAACCTACAAAGATTCCTTTTTCACTTCTGGCATCAAGTTTCTTCTTATGTTGAACATAGGCATAACATACAGAACCAAAAATGTGCATATTGCTAATGTTAGGTTTTTTAGCTGAAAAGGCCTCAAATGGAGTTTTCTTGATCCTAGTATTATAACATCTGTTTCTAGTGTAAGCTGAAGCCATGACTGCATATGTCCACAGAAACTTTGGCAAATTAGACTCTATTAACAAACACCTGGCCATTTCAAAAAGGGAACGCCAACATCTCTCAACCGTACCATTTTGATGGGGTGAGTAGGGAGCAGACATTTCATGTTTGATCTTGTTTTCTACAAGTAAAGTTTCAAATGCATTAGAAGTAAACTCTGTACCCTCATCACTTCTGAGACGTTTCACTGAACCATAGGGGGTAATGTCAGCAATGAAACGCTTAGTTGCCAGTAATGCATCACTCTTATGCTTGAGAAAATAAACCATGATAAGGCCTGAATAATCATCAACAAAGCTAAGTGCATACTTGAAACCATCCTTAGCAACCGGGTCAATGGGACCAGCTAAGTCACAGTGTACCAGATCTAACACTGATCTTGCACGCTCATCAGGTTCTCTGTTTCTAAACTGAGTCATTTTACCTTTAACACAAATCCCACAATCAAAATCATGCTTGCCAGTAATTTTCATTCCATTTACAACACTTTCAAGTTGCAAAATATCTTTCACATTACAATGCCCAAGGATTTCATGCCATTCCTTCAAAGTATAGGATGCCTTATTTGAAGATACAGTGTTGTTCAAGAAATACAGTCTTCCATGTTTCACAATGTTAAATTTTGTTCCATTTTTAGATACTAACTCAGCAGAATTTGGTTTGAACTCAACTGATGCCCCCTTTTCAGTGGCAGCTTGAACAGAGAAAATATCCTGCTTAAATGAAGGTACATACAGTGCATTTTCAAGAATTGCTGTCTGAACATTGCCGCTTGAATCAATCAGTGGAACACACGCATCACCCTTCTTTATGACAAGATTGTTTGTTCTACTGCCATCGGCTAGTTCAATAAAATGTTTCTCAGGATCAAACTGCTCGTCAAACTTCACAAACTTGGAGTCATCATTAATTATGTGAGTAGTGGCACCACAGTCAACCAACAACTTGTTCACTACAGCACATGAACCAATTTCTGAACTATGAAGGCCAACTTTGAATACAAAACTGTGGTTCTGACTGTTATCACTATAATCATCGTCATAATTTTCCACATTCTTGACAAAGTCTTTACCACTGTTACCACCTGAACTTTTCCGGCAATACTTTGTGTCATGTGAATTGCTATTACAGTTCTCACACCATCTCCTGTTGGCCTGGTTCGGTCTAGAAACACGACAATCTACTGATTTGTGACCTGGAAGACCACACGAGAAACATGAACCACTGAATTTACGAGACTCAACTCTCATCACTCTGTCATTTTCACCTTTTTCACAACACGACTTTTCTGTTTCTTCGAAGCTTCTGAGAGATACCTTGAACTCAGCAAACGTCACTGCCTTATCTTTCTGGGTAATGACAGTCACAAATGGTTTGAACTCTATAGGTAAACCCTTAAGCACCATTGCCACTAACAAGCTGTCACTAATAGTTTCACCAGACATTTTCAATGCGGTAGCCGCCGTCTCTGCTCTTATCACATAGTCTGTGACGCTCTCCGTTTCACCTTTCTGCAGCGTAGTGAGTTCAGTGTACAGCGATATAATCTTTGGTTTACCTTTTGACAAGTAGTGTTCTCGGAGAATCTTCAATGCCTGTCGTCCATTGTCCTTTGCATCACGCATCACAAGGGATAGGCTGCGGTCATCCAAGAACTGAATCAACTCTGCATAGGCCTCAGCATTCTTGGAAACATCTGCAGGTGACGTGTCTGACGCCGGCGGGTCAATCACTTCATGTAACTTCTGGAGCCTCATGTATCCCAACAGTTTCACTTCCCACAGCTCGTACTTGCGTTCATCACCGTCAAAGTACAGCCTGTGTCTGGGCCCATAACCTGTTGCAGTGAGGGACATCCTTGCGTGGGTAGGACGGACAGGTCAGGGTAAGAAAAGGGAGTGACTCTCTTAACAGCTGGATCAGGAGTAGCGAGCCACACCTGGAACACCTCGCTCGTTTATTTCTATAACCCCAGCCTAGATGGCGCCACCATACAATTACACGTCATTTAACAACCACAAAGACCCATATGTTACTGTCCTAAACAAGCTTACCACTATAAACAATATAAACATCATTACGTTTACAACCCAACAGAGAGTCTCTGCTTTGAGGGTTATGTATACAAACATTGATGGGATACTATCATGTGTGCTAGAGGTGAGAGATTATCTAAAGCATTGGTTCCCAAACTGGGGGCCATATAGAAGAATGTTAAGGGCCATAATCTGAGGCTATGCATAAATAAAACCAAAGGAGTTTAGCGGGTAGGTAGCCAGTGGAGAGAACTTACAGGTTCAGTACAGGTTTGTGCAATGCCTTGCTGCCAGACACATGAGTAATATGTCCCTTTTTTTTTTTAATATGATTCTGTGTTCTTGACATAAAACAAGACATGGGGATGTATTAGGGAAGCAAGATAATTTTAACTCAACATAGTTCTAACCTAAGGCTTCCTAAGCTGTGTATTCTGTATGATAACCTGGTCTTGAATCTTATGTATCAGCAAGGATGTTCATATTATTCAGTTAACCAGACATTCACAGTTACAACATTGATCACCGTGTGTGCCTTCCCATATAATCAGTTTCATCCCACCTGTGAATACTTCAGTATTATATGAACTTAAGCCAACATGAATACCACTTTAATGGTAAGTAAACCCTGCATCATGAAGTATACTATGAAGGTAAATAATATCTGCTGTATTTATGCAAATTCTATAACTTTTTTGTAAATTAAAATCTAACTTCCTTTCAACCTCATATTTACCATTTTACTCGTCAAATCAACATCTGCTGGGGTGGAGTTCACATGAGAAGGTCCGCCGGTTCGCCACGCACCTCAGTTGCTGTTCGGTCGTTCTGCAGGTGCTTATCCTGTATACGTGTCTCCATTCAAGACGTGCTCGGTGTCTAGGGTATATTTTTCCCTACTCAGGTTGGTTTATGGTATGGGATGGGCCTGCCATAGGGCTTTGGTATGGGATGGGCCTGCCATTTGCCATCATTTGCCAACTATACATGTTATATGCTTACGGCATATTTTTGGCAGGTCGGGAGTCATGTCTCGCCCTGGGGACGGTTCTGCCTTGTCACCCGAGTCTGCCTTGTCGCCCGAATCTTTTCGGAGGCAAAGGAGTGACAGCATGGTTTCTAGGGGTGAAGTAAGGGGACGTTTAACCCATCATGAATATGGTGGGGATTCCAGTGCTTCTACGCCACGTCACCGGATCCGATCAGCCAGTCAGCGGAGTCAGAGCAGCCATTACAAGTCTCCTTCTTCGCCTGTCGTCCCTGTTCCCTCACAGCCGCCGACAAACACCCACGGCGCCGCTCAAGATCAGGAGCCTCCCAACTGGCGTATTGTTTTGGACGAATTAGCAATGTTAAGGAGTGAGGTGGCGAAAGTTCAAGCAGCCACTTACACCACGTCTACTGCCGCTCAGCAACAGGTGAATTTTCAAGCTGGTCCTTCAGGGATCGCGGCTTCTCCCGCGACTTTCTCTGGTTTTAATGATTCCAGTGGAGAAGATGGTGAGATTAAGGAGTTACCCAATCCTGGGAGTGTGCTGTTGCAAAATGCTAAAGAATTGGGGCCGCCAGAATCACTCGTTGAGGACATCGATGACCAAGTGGCAGGTATGGTAAATTTTTTGTTTGATAATGGGTTACAGGAAGAGGACTACAAGGCCATCTCCGAGGACGTGGTTGCTAGGCGCCCCAGGAACTGCACCGCACTCGATCCGGTAGAATGTAACTCGCAGGTGTTGGGTGCGTTGAAAACAGATGCTAAGAAGGCAGATGCCCGACTGAGAGAAGTGAGTGCTGATGTAATTAAGGCTGGTACAATAATAACCAAGTCTCTTTTAGCTCTTGACAAGGTTGCACAGGAGGGACACCCAGAGGTGGCTAAAGAAGTTGGTATGCTTAATGGAGCTTTGGCATTACTTGGCCATGCCAATCATAGAAACAATTTAGCCAGGCGGTTTTTGATTAAGAGGGAAATTAATCAGAAATATTCTTATTTATGTTCAGATAAAGTCCCAATGTCACGGTTTTTGTTTGGTGATGATGTCTCCCAAGCGGCTAAACAGATTGAGGATACTGAGAGACTGAAGAACAAAATTACACCTAAGAAGCAGGCCAACTCTTGGAGGTTCACCAGCGGCAGGTCAAGGAGCTTCTGGGGTAAAAACGTCCAAAGGAACTACTTTGGCCGGTTCCAGCCCTATGGTATGCAGAGATTGGGTTTCAGAGGTGGCCAGCGTCCAGCCTTGGCTCGTCAGGATTCGGAGCCAAAAAATGCCAAAGGCCGGGGCAGCACCAGGCCCCGGCATTAAATGAGGTTTGTGACACATTTGTGGCAGGCAGAATTCACATGTTTATTGATGAATGGTGCAAAATTACTCGAGACCCAGTTATTTTGGATATAGTGAAACATTGCCATTTGGACATTAATGTTGATGCCATTAACCACTTATTTTCAAAAGAGTTATCATATAAATTCAATGCAGAGGAACAACAGATTATTACTGAAGAGCTTAAGGTACTTTTGGACCTGAAGGTCATTGAGGTTACACAGAGGCAAGCTGAACAGATTATTTCTCCCATTTTTATTAGAAAAATGAAAAATGGCGGTTATCGCATTGTTCTTAACTTGAAGGAACTCAATACCCATATCCCTTATACGCATTTTAAAATGGAAAATTTTGGACAAGCCATTAGGTTGATCAATGCAGGGGACTACTTAGCTTCTGTTGACCTCAGGCATGCATATTACTCTGTTAAGGTGGCTGATGAACAGCGACGCTTCTTATGTTTTCAGTGGAATGGCACTATTAACAGGTTCACTTGTCTCCCCAATGGTGTTTCTGAGGGCCCTAGGCTGTTCACTAAGTTGATGAAACCTGTGTTTGCAACTTTAAGAGAGTGGGGTCATTCTATTACTAGTTTTATAGATGATACCCTTATCTGTAGTAGCACTCGGGAAGGTTGCATTTCGTGCATTAATGACACCGTTTCTCTTTTGCAGCGGCTAGGGTTTTGCGTTAATTTGGAGAAATCAGTGTTAGTTCCCTCACATACTATTGAATACCTTGGGAATGTGGTGGACACTACTGCTATGTCTGTCTCTCTACCTGGTCGCAGGGTAGATAAAATTACTGAGGCGTGTAAAAAGCTCATGAGGCGTAGTTGTGCCCCCATTCGGGAGGTGGCTAGAGTTATTGGTCTACTAGTTGCTGCCTTTCCTGCGGTAAATTTGGGTAAGCTACATTATAGACAGTTAGAAATGGAGAAGATTGTAGCTTTGAGGATGACAGGTGGCGATTTTGATAAAAGCATGAATATTACCGCAGGGATGAAGGAAGACCTAAATTGGAGAATTCACAATGTTTCATTCCAGCACAGAAATATTTTCAGATCTGGCACTGATATAAACTTGTACACAGATGCCTCCAACATAGGATGGGGAGGTCACCTTCATCACAGGGTTATTTGTGGTAACTGGTCTATGGAAGAGAGGGCTATGCATATCAATGCGCTAGAGCTTAAAGCCATATTACTGGTGCTTCACACATTCAGCTTAGATCTCAAGGGGCATCATATTAAAGTTTTTTGTGATAACACCACTGCCTTGTCATATGCCAATGAAATGGGAGGTACGAGGTCTCCAGTTTGTAATGGTATTGCGACACAAATCTGGGATTGATGTATTGCTCATGATGCCTGGATTACTTGTTCCCATATTCCAGGAAAAGTGAACACTGTGGCCGATGAGGCGTCTCGTATGGTTAACGACAGACATGAATGGAAATTGAATGTGGATGTTTTCAGACACTTGTGTGGAGTCTTTGGCACTCCGGTTGTGGATTTATTTGCATCTAGACTAAATAAACAGGTAGATTTATTTTGCTCATGGAGACCTGATCCAGAAGCAGCTTATTTTGATGCTTTTTCCCTTCGCTGGGCTTGTTTCGAACTGTCATACATTTTTCCTCCATTCTCATTAATTGCTAGGTGCTTGCAGAAAATGCGGGCAGAGGTAGCCTCAGTGTGGATGATTGTTCCGCTATGGATGTCACAACCATGGATGGGGACCCTGATCAGGATGCTGATCGATCATCCACGCATTCTTCCAAAGATGGACGGACTTCTGCTGCACCCGTCCTCATCAGAGGAGCATCCAATCCTCCAGTACACGCGTCTGATGGCCTGCTTGTTGTCAGGGAACAGTTGCGCGAACGCGGCATATCTGCAGAAGGTGCAGAGATCCTCCTGGCCTCGTGGAAGCCAGGTACTAGGAGACAATATCATCCCCACATTAACCCTTAGCGTGCGGTGATCGTACATGAACGATCATAGCGCCGTGGTTGGTGGGACGGTGATCGTTCATGTAATCAAGAATTTTCCCGCCACACATTCGTATTGTCGCGCCGCTCTCTCGACTCACAAGGGGAGCCTGAGCATCTGGCAACACTTCCCACTTGCTGAGGTGCCACTTTGACTGTTTTCACGTACTATTCAGTTAGATTTTCTCCTTCATGGAGGCAACATCTGGCAACCCCCGGGACCCGGCGGGTAGTTCCCCCCCTCCGCTTGAAGAAAGCAGCATGGATGCGGAAATACATGTTCCATATGATTCTGATTTTGACATAACTGATGAGAGTGACGATAGTGATTTTTGTTTTGAGACCGATGACAGACATCGGAGAGACGATTTTCCCGCCTAACAAAGGAAGGAATTGGGTTCATTTTCCTTTCCTCCATCTCCCATTTTACAAACACACACACACACACACACACACACACACACACACACAGAATCTTCGGCCAAGAGACTGTAGGAAGATATCTCAGGTCTGTTTTACCGTCCTAGGTGTCAAATACCGCGTGATAAGCCCGCTCTCTCTCTCTCTCTCTCTCTCTCTCTCTCTCTCTCTCTCTCTCTCTCTCTCTCTCTCTCTCTCTCTCTTCAGAAAGTAAACTGAACAAGAGTGAAGAGAGAAGAGAGAGGAGAGAAGAGGAGGACAAGTCAGTAGAGCTCTCTCTCTCTCTCTCTCTCTCTCTCTCTCTCTCTCTCTCTCTCTCTCTCTGTGTGTGTGTGTGTGTAGCCAAAAATAAACTCACTCTACCTGCATGAGAGAGAGAGAGAGTTTTGCGGACCATTTCGTCACGCTGCTGGACCTTTCTGGTCAGCGGTTTACAATGCACGATCTGGCAGAAATCTTTTATGGGCTGTAATTTTGCTCTCAGATGTCATAGCATGCTTGACAGTAAATCATTGTACTCAGAATTAAACAGATAAATGGATTTTTATCAATAAAATTATCTGCAAACATTTTCCTATATTCCAAAAGTTACCGGGAGATGGGAATCGAAAATAAATTAGCTAGCTGTACGCTAAGGGTTAAGAGATGGGCCCAGTATTGTGATAGAAGGCACGTTGATTCCCTTAATCCCAATGTCTCTAACATCATAAATTTCTTGTCTGATGTTTTTCACAGGGAACTGGGCTATGAGTCAGTCAACACGGCAAGGAGTGCTCTCTCTTCCCTAGGGATTGTTGTGAATGGCTGCACAGCGGGTAGCCATCCTCTTGTTGTCAGATTTATGAAAGGGGTGTTTAACTTGAGACCATCCCTTCCCAGGTATACTGAGACTTGGGATGTTCAGCCTGTGCTTAGGGTGCTTCGTGGAATGTTTCCTCTGCAGAGTTTGTCACTTAAAGATTTAACGTTAAAGTTAGTTATGCTCATGGCGTTGACCCAGGCTGCCAGGGTACAGACTTTGCACTTATTAGGTATTCCTATTCAAGTTGACAAACAAGACTCCATTTCAGTTCCTTTATGTGGGGCTATTAAACAATGCCGACAGAACTTTAATGTACGTGTGATTCAGTTCAGGGCTTTTCCCCAAGACAATTCTTTGTGTGTTTGCACTACCTTACGTCATTATTTGGATAGAACTAGTGGATTGCGGCAGGTCACTTTATGCGAGAATGCTAAGCTACTCATTAGTTTTGTGAAGCCACACAGGCCTGTATCTGGGAGTACCATCGCTCGTTGGATCAAGACCATAATGTGTAGGTCTGGTGTGGACACGGGGAAATTTACAGCTGGCAGTGTTAGACAGGCTGCAGCTTCAAGGGCCAAGGCCGCTTCGGTCCCGATCTCCTGCATTATGGCAAAGGCTGGTTGGTCCAGGGAGAGAACATTTGCAAAATTTTATGACAAAACTATTGTGGAGGCTGGGGACCCTTTTCAGGATGCAGTCTTAGCGTGAATCTATTACTTTATTTATGGATGTTTATACTATGTTTCATGGTTATATTTTAGTTTCTAATTGCATTACCCGGACGGGAATTTGGTACGTTTAGTACTGTAAGTTAGTTTCGACTTATGTAAAGGAGGTCATATATATCCTCTATCGTCAGTTCCTTATGGTCATACCCATTTTGGAAGTGTGGTAAATGAAGGTTTTTGTGCATTCATCTTTTTCCTTTTCCCTTTATTTAATATTTATGCATACAACACCCACATGGCTTCAAAGCCTCATGTGAACTCCACCCCAGCAGATGTTGATTTGACGAATAAAATTGGAAAGTACACGAGACTTACCTTAAGTTGAAGTGTGCTTGGAATTTTACGAGGCAAATCAACTCTGCTTAGGGGGGGAGTTTACATGCCCTCCTTGCCCCCCCTTGTTTTTTGGGTTTGAGGTTTCCAGGTTTTTTCTATTTTCTTTTAACCTGGTTGACTGGTTGGGTTAATTTACTTCATGTGGGTGGTTGTTGCTTTGAAGACTGAGGTGCGTGGCGAACCGGCGGACCTTCTCATGTAAACTCCTCCCCTAAGCAGAGTTGATTTGCCTCGTAAAATTCCAAGCACACTTCAACTTAAGGTAAGTCTCGTGTACTTTCCAATTTTATTATTCTAATCATGGGTGATGACATATGTTAGCGGTGTTAGAAATAGCTGTTTTTTGTTTGTGCATTGCAGGTACAGTAATGGCTTCTAATAAGAAATGCAACTATGACAACTACCTGGATTTTGGATTTGCAAGCATCACTGATAAAGGTGTAGTGAGGCCTCAGTGTGTGATTTGTCACAAAATACTTACAGCTGAATCACTAAGGCCCAGTAAGCTTAGATTACATCTGGAAACCAAGCATCCTCAACATGCTGGCAAAAATCATTCCTTCTTCAGTCAACAAGAATTGAACATAAAGAGAGAGCGACTTGATGCCAGTGGTTCCTTTCATCAACAAAATGCTGCCGTATTGGAGGCATCATTTCTTGTATCCCTTGAAATAGCAAAGAAAAAGAAGCCTCACACAATTGGGGAGGAATTAATTTTGCGATGTGCCAAAACAATGGTAAAGCTTGTTTGGGGTGAAAAAGTGCTGAAAAGCTGAATGCTATTTCACTCTCAAATAATACAGTGCAATGCCGCCGCCGCCGCCGCCACGGTGCAGTGGCTAGCGCGTCTGGCTACGAATCCGTGGGCCCGAGTTCGATCCCGGACGAGGACGGCGCGGACCCCACCCAGGTTTTCATCCTTCACTGGTCGATAAATGGGTACCTAGGGCAACCTAGGGAAGGTAAACTGTGGAAACCCGGATTTCATGCTGGCCCCATGTCCCGGGATAAGGGACTATTCCACCACAGGCTCAAAGGCCAAGGAGACGGGAGATGAGCGCCCACAGCTACGCGCTGATACAGCGTAAGCCCCCCACTTTACCTTAATGCCGAATCTGCCAAATATCTGATGACATCAAAGAGCAGGTGGTACAGGAAATTAAAAGAGCGGGATTATTCAGTATTCAACTTGATGAGTCCACTGACGTCCAGTCCTGCTCACAACTCCTGGCTTTTGTAAGGTATGTTCATGATGAGGATCTGAAGGAGGAATTCTTGTTTTGTGAGCCTCTTGAACAATCTACAAAAGGTGACGATGTAATGCAGAAACTTACAGAATTCTTTGAACCTGAAGGTCTTGACTGGGGCAACCTCTGTGGGATATACACAGATGGGGCTCCAGCCATGTTGGGTTCTCAGTCAGGTTTTGTTACAAGAGTTATACAAAAAGCACCAAAAGCTATCCCTCTTCACTGCATGATCCACAGGCAAGCTCTTTCATAAAAAACGCTACCCTCAGAATTACAGGACACTCTGAATTATAAAGACAGTTAACTTTGTAAAAGGTAGTGCTCTTAACACAAGCCTTTTCAAGAGACTCTGCCAAGATATGGATGCAGCTCATGAGACCCTCCTATTTCATACAGCACTTCACTGGCTATCAAAAGGAAATGTAGTTCAGTGTGTATTTGAGCTCAGAGAAGAGATCAGCCTCTTTCTCAGAATACAGAACAAGCAAGATCTGCAGTCAGCATGGTCTGCATATAGCTTCAAAATACGGCTGACCTATCATGTTGACATATTTAGACAGTTGAACACACTGAACCTGGAACTCCAAGGGAAAGGAAGCTTGATAATCGATTTTGTGGACAAAATCAAAGCTTTCATTCGTAAGATGGAGAATTGGAGGTGCAAAGTTGGAATGGGAAACTTGGCAATGCTGGAGACAGTGTCAGAAATTGTAGAAGAGTGTGATGCTTCTACGCAGAACTTGATTACCCAACATCTTGAGGCCTTCGAAGAGGAATTTAAAAGATACTTCCCAGATATCCAAAACCTAACTTCTCAGCTAGTAAGGGCCCCCTTCACTGCTCCAGTGACATGCATTCCTGATGACAATGATGATGGCCAAACTGAGCTGTTGACACTTCAGGAGGATTCAGGAGCTAAGATGAAGTTTGAAACTGAATCTCTCACAGTATTTTGGTCATCAATGACAGCTTCATACCCAAACTTATGTGACTTAGCTTTTTGCCACCTCCTACCATTTTTGTCAACTTATTCCTGTGAGGCTGCATTCTCTCAACTACTCCACATTAAAACGTAATATTGCAACAGACTTGAAGTGAAGCATGACCTACGATGTGCTTTAAGTGAAACAAAACCAAGAATCAAGAAGCTTGTTGATAATCTGCAACATCAGCCTTCACACTGAGTAGAATGGGGATTCAAAAGTGCAGGAAACATGAACCTGGCATGAACGTTCAGAAGCAAATGGTCTGGGAGGAGGTGGGTGTGTGGCCACTGAAGGCCATGGTTGTGGCAGTTAATTATGACTCCCTATGATAGCATTTAATTTCAGAATTACAAAGTTATCAGATTTGTAAGATACAAAGATCAGATCACATTGCGTGGGATTAATACACTTTTTCAATCCAATGGAATTTCTTTGTTTGTTTCTTTCTTTTCTTTTTTTTTTTTTTTTGCTTATTGCTGAAACAGCTTTTCCCAATAATGCAATTTTTAATTACTCTACGTATTAATTTTTTTAATGTGCATTATATTACTTCTTTACTATCATTTCAATAATTATATGAGATTCAGCAAAGGCAAAACACAAATTTCATTATTAATAATTAACAAAAGAAAAATAACAAATGGAATCAATAAAATTACAAGATTTGCTAGAGTGGTTCTTATATGGACCTAATGAGTGTAGGACTGTAGACAGTCATGGTAGTCACGGGTTATGGTTGGTGGGGGGAGGGGGGGGCATGGACAAGGATCATGTATGAAAAGTGGGTAACAACCAGAAAAAGTTTGGGAACCACAGATCTAAAGGAAAGTAAATCAGATGTTTTGTGTTTGATTGAGACAAAATTGAAAGAGGAAATTCATCTGAGCTTTAAGGAAGAGGGTTAAAACAATTGGAGAAGAGACGGAAAAGGAGGAGGAGGAGTAATGATTATGGTTAGAGAAGATATATATGTGGAAGAAGTGCAATATGGAGGTGGTATGGCGGAGATCATAAGTATAATAATCAGGAACTGGGAGAAGAAGCGGAGGATCATATTAACATATGTCCCACCAAAGACTAACGCGTGGAAACTAGAGGAACACAAAGAAATGCAAAAAGAGGTGTTGGAGTGCCTGGACAGTATGATAAGAAAGGAGAATAAAATACTACTAATGGGAGATTTCAATTGCAAGAATTTTAGATGGGAGGAGATGGAAATATATGGAAATGCAGAGCCATGGAGCGAAGAAATGCTGCAATTAGCTATGGTTAATACATTGGGTGGAGGAACCTACAAGATACCAGGGACAGGAGGAATTATCTTTACTAGACCTGGTGTTCTCAAAAAAGCTGGAGCCCCGTCCGAACATAAAGTACTTGAGCCCAATGTGTAAGAGTGACCATGTGGTGCTAGAAGTCTACTTGAAAGACTGGGAAATTTCAAAATACGAGGAAGATCATAAAAATGGAAGGTTTAATTATGCAAAGGCAAATTTTACAGAATTAAGGAAATTTTGGGGGAGCATAAATTGGAAGGCACTCATGGAAGGTAAAACAGTACAAGAGAAATATGAAAAATTCTTGATAAAATACAATGAAGGTATACAGAAGTATGTACCATTATATAAAGTAAGGAAGAGCAAACAAGTTTGGTATAATGCCAGATGTGCAGAGGCTAAAAAGATATGGGATAAGGCTTGGAAGAAACTAAAGAAACAAAGAAATGAAATTCACAAAGAGCAGTATAAGGAAGCAAGAAATGAATACATCAGAATAAGAAGAGAAGAGGAAAGGATGTTGGAAAAGGATGTAGTGGAGAAATGTGAAAAAAAAACAAATCTATTTTATAGATATATCAGGCAAAATGACAAGCAAGTAGACCATTGACAAGTTAATAAAGGAAAGAAGGGTATATCAAACAGCGGAAAAGATGAGTGAACTCACGAATAAGAGTTTCAGGTCTGTGTTCAGTGTAAAAATGGACTTTTACAGTGAAGTACAGCAGAGGGGGATGCAGGAAGTTTCAGTGCAAAGACAAGAAATTGATAAATTGTTAGAGAAGCTGGAGGCCAGAAAAGCAATAGGACCCAATAGAGTGTCAAGTTGGACATTTAAGGAATGCAGAGAACAATTGGTGGAACCAGTCTGGGATGTGATTAACAGCTCACTGAAAGAAGGAAAAGTACCAAGAGAGTGGAAAAGAGCTAACATAGTACCAATATACAAGGGAGGAAAGAAGACTGAGCCACTTAACTATAGACCAGTATCTCTAACTAGTGTTGTGAGCAAGATATGTGAAGTAGTAATAAAGGAACAGTGGGTGAAATATCTGGAAGAAAATAAAATTGTAACAAACAGCCAATATGGGTTCAGGAAAGGAAGGTCATGTGTTACGAATGTACTCAGTTTTTACATGAGAGTAATAGATGTAGTTGATAATAGATATGGGTGGGTGGATGCTGTGTACTTGGACATCAAAAAGGCATTTGATAGGGTTCTGCACAAGAGGCTACTGTGGAAATTGGAACATATAGGAGGACTGAGAGGGAAACTACTAAAATGGATGGGAGACTATCTAAAGGATAGAGAAATGAGGACAGTAATCAGCGACAACTATTCAAGCTGGAGTGGTGTCACAAGTGGAGTCCCACAAGGGTCAGTGTTAGCACCCATTATGTTCCAGATATACATAAATGACATGCAAGAAGGCTTAAACAGTTATATAAATCTGTTCACTGATGATGCTAAATTGTTAAGAGTAATAAAGAGCCATACAGACTGTATGGAGCTCACACCGCATAGTGTAGTGGTAGCATGCTTGGCTCACAACCGAGAGGGCCCGGGTTCGATTCCCGGGCACGGCAAGGCAAATGGGCGAGCCTCTGAAAGTGTATCTAGCCCCTGTTCACCTAGCAGCAAGTACGTACGAGATGTAACTCAAGGGGTTGTGGCCTCGCCATCCCGGTGTGTAGTGTGTGACACACACACACACACACACACACACCCAGCCACTGGGGGCACAAGCCAGTGCAACTCAGTGCCGGTCCCAATCCCGGATAAATGGGGAGGGTTGCGTCATGGAAGGGCATCCGGCGTAAAAATATCTGCCAACTCAATATGCGGAGCTCGTCAAAGACGAGTGATCCGCTGTGGCAACCCCAAAATGGGAATGGCCTAAAGATGGGGGAAAAAAAAAAAAAAAAAAAAAAACAGACTGTATGGAGGTGTAGAGAGATATTGACAAGATACATGATTGGAGCAAGAGATGGAAACTGGAATTCAATGCAAAGAAGTATGTGATGGAAATGGGAAAGAGTATAAAATGGGAGAGGAAGTAATAATGAAGAGCAGGGAAGAGAAGGACTTGGGAATGATTATACAGGATTCCCTGACCCCAGAACGGCATATAAGTGTGATATGTGGCTCGACACACAGAATGTTAACAAATATTAAGGTGGCATTCCATTATATGGATAAAGGTACAGTGGTACCTCTTGATTCGAACACCCTTTGACTCGAACAATTCCCAATCCGAACACATTTGGTGAACAAATATCGACCTCCAATCCGAACGTGGCCTCTCAATTCGAACACAAAAACACGTGGCGGCAGATGCCACCTTCCCGCCAGTGTGCCGGTCTCGCTTGCGCGTCTTCGCCGTGAACACCTCTCTCTATTGTGACTTGGGAACGGCTTTCAAGTCACTCCGGCCCTTAGTTTCCTTGGTTACTCCAGCCCCCAACCCTGGACACTTTCTACCTACCACCCCACAGCCTTCTACTCTGGTCACTGGCAAACTTATTTACCAATAAAGATATCTTTAACACTTTAAATAACCAACGAAGAATAAATTGTTAAATATCATTGTCATTTATGCAAACTATGATAATATAATAAATTGCATTTTTATACAATAATTTATACTTTTCTTGAAATAATTCCTGTTGGAAATGATGATGTGAGAATATATTCTACTTGACAAGAGAGAGAGAGAGAGAGAGAGAGAGAGAGAGAGAGAGAGAGAGAGAGAGAGAGAGAGAGAGAGAGAGAGAGAGGGAGGGGAGAGAAGGGAGAGAGGATGGTGAGTGGCTGGGGAGGGAGGGAGTGGGGGGAGGGCAGCCTACTCGGTCTGTTGGCGTATCGAATGGGAGAGGATAAGTATGGAGGGAGGGGGAAGGGGGGTATACAATGCGATGTGCTCCTGTATTTAGTGCATGGGATGGAGGTGGGGACCCGGGGGAAGGGGCTTGTCTAGTCTTCATCGGAACTCGGGAGTTTCACACCGAAGTAAATAAGTTTGTCATGGCCGTTTGGCTTTTTTTATATTTATTATTATTTTTTTTTTTTTACGCATTTCATGTCTGTGTTTACCTTATATTCTCAAAATGGGAAGGATATTTATGAATTATGATGAGATGAGGGGAAAACAAGGTGCCAATATGTTAAATCATGTTGCCACACTGGTGGGTCAGAACCAATTATATTTTTTTCCATTACTTCTTAACAATGGCTATTGCGTTTTTAGGTATTTTTTAGGTATTGCGGCGATGTTAAGGGACCAATTTCTCGCAATAGGTGGGGTAGAGTGTAGTATATATATATATATATTTTTTTTTTTTTAATAAACTGGAATGGATTAAATGTTTTTACACTAATTTCAATGGTAAGAAATACTTCCCAATTCGAATTTTCACAATTCAAACAGCCAAAAAGAACGAATTAAGTTCAAATCAAGAGATACCACTGTATGATGAAAAAAAATATAGCCATTATGATACATACCAGGTTGGAGTATGCAACAGTAGTGTGGTCTCCACATAAAAATAAAGATGTAACGAAGATGGAAAGAATTCAGAGGGCAGCCACAAAGATGGTATGGGAGCTGAAAGATTTTACATATGAGGAGAAGTTGAAGGAAATGGAACTGCCTACCTTACAAGACAGACAAGAAAGAGGAGATCTAATAACGATGTATAAAATAGTGAACCGCATTGACAAGATTGACAAACAGGATTTGGTGGTACTAAAGGAAGATGATGGTGGAAGGATGAGAGGCCATTCAAAGAGGATCAGAAAAAGATAACATTTGAGTAACATTAAAAAGTACAGCTTTCTGCATAGAACTGTGGATGTTTGGAATGGATTAAGTGAAGAGATTGTTACAGCAGGTAATGTGCGGAAATTTAAGGAAAGGTTGGATAAATATAGATATGGAGACAGGACAATATGAGCCCTGCTTGAGCCCTGTATAATACAACTAGGTAAATACACACACACACACACACACAGTGACAGTGTGGTGATTCACCAAAGAGAAGGGAAACAAGCAAAAGAAAAATGCGGAGCCGAACCGAACTGGTTTGTTTACACCGAAAGGGGCGCAATTCATGGACAAGGATTTCTTTGGGTTCAAAAAAGGAAGATACTAAGATTAACACAAAGATGTGGCAGAGGAGGGTGTTACACCTTGGAAATGAAATGGAGAAGTTAATTGAGAAATTCAAAGTGATGGAAGGAATACAGGAATGACAAGGTAATGAGATAAAGATACTGAAAACCGAAAATGTTGAGTTGAAAAATAAGTGTAAGGAATTAGAGTCAAAGGCAGAGGCTTGTAATGAAAAAGTGAAAGGAGGCGCAGAAGAAGTGATCAATTTAAATGAACGACAAGAAAGACAAGAAGCTTAGAAGGAACTTCAAGAAGGAAATAAGGTACAATTTGAGAAGAAAGTAGAGGAACTAGAAAAACAATGGAGTGAAAGAGGAACCACCCAAGAAGAAGGTACAAGTTTTAGAAAAATAGTTGAAGAGCAACTGAATGAGGCTAAAATAACTGAAAAAATAGTGAATGTCATTAAGAGAAGAGTCCTTAGTAAGAAAAACTGTAGATAAGAAGAAATGCATAATTGTATTTGGTCTGAAGGAAACTAAGGAGGTGAACAAGATAACAAGGATCAAGGAGCTGAGTGAAGTTATAAGTAAAGTGCAAGAGGAAAATAGATGCCTAAAGAATGAGGTGGAAGAATTTCATAGGCTTGGGAGATTCAAAGGTGAAGGCTTCAGGGCAATAAGGATCAAGTTTAAGTCCCAGAAAGATATAAAAGAAGCTCTGGCAGGGGCCTGGAGACTGGCAGGGGAGGCAGCTCTAAAGAATGTGTGGCTGAGAAGAGGACTGGAAAAGGGCAGACACTGTTCCCTTATTCAAGGGAGAAAATGTTGAAAACCCATAAAATTACACACTGGTGTTGTTGACAAGTGGTTGCTAAAATTTGTGAAAAGATAATTAAAGATAAATGGACCAAGTTTCTGGAAGATAATAGAATCCTCACGAACTGTCACTTAGAGTTTAGAAAGGGCACATCTTGTACAACTAACTTATGCTATTATTCAAGAGTGATTGATACAATACAGGAAAGGAATGGTTGGGTAGACGGCATTTATCTAGATCTAAAGAAAGCCTTTGATAAGGTACCACACAATAGACTCCTATGGAAACTAGAAAAAATTGGAGGTATTAACAGAAAGTTGATGGAATGAATGGAGAACTTTTTGGAAAACAGAGATGCGAACTGTAATAAGGGACCAGCCATCAATGTGGAGCCCAGTTTTAAGTGGGGTCCCACAAGGATCAGTGTTAGCACCAATTATGTTTGCAGTTTATATTTATGATATGATAGAAAATGTAACCAGTTATGTGAGTCCTTTTGCTGACGATACTAAATTTTTGAGAAAAGTGAAGGATATGGAGGACTGTGAAGAACTGCAGAGAGAAACCTAGATAAGGTATGTGAATGGAGTAACCAATGGCAAATGGAATTTAATTTGGGAAAGTACAGAAAGAGGGAGTTCGGAAAAAGCAACAGAAGGTGCACCGATAACTATAAAATAAAAAATGAAATTACAAATAAGACCTCAGAAGAAAAAGATTTGGGAGTAATAGTTACAGAGGATTTATCACCAGAACATCATATTAATAAGATTTCAAGAGAAACGCTCAACTTACTAAGAAACATTAGAACATCATTTACATATTTAGATAAAGCAATGATGAGGAAGGTAATTACATCTATGATAAGACTAAGGCTGGAATATGCAGCAGTGATCTGGTCACCTCATGAGAAGAAACATATAAAGAAACTGGAACGTGTGCAAAGAGCAGCAACCAGCATGACAAAAGAATTGCAAGATTTGCCTTATGAGGAAAGACTAGCAAGGATGCAGCTCACAATATTAGAAAAGAGAAGAGAAAGAGGAGACATGACTATACTCTTCCAATTGCTGAATGGAATGGAAAATATAGATAGAAGAGACATATGAATTGAACGTGAGAGAAACAAGTGGTCATGGAAGAAAATTAAAAGCAGCCACCTGCAGAAGAGACATCAAAAAGTATAGTTTCTCACACAGAAGCATTGAGGCATGGAATGATCTGGAAGAGGAGGTGGTGTGTGCCAGAAATATTCACATTTTTAAGGAAAAGTTGGATAAATATAGTTATGGAGACGGGACAGTACGAGCTTAGCTACCCTCCCGTATGTCACAACTAGGTTAATACACACACACACACACACACACACACAATATGGGCACAGCATGGCAGAAGTCATTAGTATAACAATTCAAACTAATAAAAGAGATAGGAGAAAAATTATAGTAACCTATGTGCCACCAAGAACAAAAACGTGGAAACTAGAAAAGTATAAAACAATGCAGAAGGAGGTGTTAAAATGCCTGGCTGATATGATGAGGAAGAACAAAAAAGTACTGCTAATGGGTGATTTTAACTGTAAAGGTGTTATCAGGAAAGAAATGGAAAGGAGTGGAACTGAAGGATCATGGAGTGAAGAAAAGCCATGGAGAACACACTGGACCAATGGGTGGAGGATTTCACTAGACTCAGAGGAGAGGATGAACCATCAATTCTAGATCTGGTGTTCACATAAAAAAAAAAAAAAAAAAAAAAAAAAAAAAAAAAAAAAAAAAAACAGAACTCCAACCTATCATAAAGTACCTAACCCAGTGGGAAAAAAGTGACCATGTATTGATGGAAGTGGAATTACAAGAAAGGGAGATGGTTATAAAAATGGAGGGTTCAATTATGCGAGGGCAAACGTTGAAAGCTTAAGGGAATTTTTCGAAAGGACAGATTGGAGAGCAATCATGAACGGCAAAACAGTACAGGAGAAGTACGAAATATTCCTGAGGAGGTATCGAGAAGGTGCGGAAAGATATGTACCAAAATACAAACTAAAGGATAGCAAATACTCCTGGTATAATGCTCGATGTGCAGAAGCGAAGCGAGCAAAAGACAGAACTTGGAGGAAACTGAAGAAGCAGAGGAATTAAACTAATAGAGAGAGATACAATGAAGCAAGGAATGAGTATGTCAGATTAAGAAAAGAGGAAGAAATAGCTTTTGAAAAGGATGTAGTAAAGAAATGTGGAGATGAACCCAAACTCTTCTATAAATATGTAAATGGAAAAATGAAATGTAAAGAAACCATAGATAAGATAATAAAGGGAGGAAAAACATACCAAACAGCAGAAGAGCTCAGTGAAATTATGAATGAGAGCTTCAAGTCAGTATTCACAGTGGAGGGGACATTTATAGAACCAAACATGACAGAGGCAAGGGGGTCTGGAGGTTGTGGTACAGAAGCAAGATGTTGGCAGATTGTTGGAAAATCTAGGATGTAAGAAAAGCAATGGGACCAGATGGAGTGTCAGGCTGGACACTAAAGGAATGTAAAGAGCAATTAAGTACAGCCAATTTGGGAAGTGATCACAAGCTCAATAAAGGAGGGGAGGGTGCCAAAAGAGTGGAAGAGGGCCAACATTGTGCCTATCTACAAAGGAGGAAAGAAGACTGACCCGCTGAATTATAGACCTGTCTCACTAACAAGTGTTGTCAGCAAAATATATGAGATACTAATTAAAGAGAAATGGGTGAGATACCTGGAGGACAACAAAGTTATATCCAATAGGCAATTTGGGTTCAGGCAAGGAAAATCATGTGTCACAAACCTGCTAAGTTTCTATATGCAAGTAATTGAAGGAATTGAAGACAGAGATGGGTGGGTAGATGTTGTCTACCTAGATATCAAAAAAGCTTTCGATACAGTTCCACACGAGAGACTATTATAGAAACTAAAGCACATAGGTGGACTACGAGGGAAACTATTAGAATGGATGCAGGATTATTTGAAAGAAAAAGAAATAAGAACTGTAATCAGGGAGGAAACTTCAAGTTGGAGGAATGTATCAAGTTTAGTACAGCAGAGGTCAGTCCTAATACCCATCATGTTCCAAATACAGTGGTACCTCTTGATTCGAACTTGATTCGTTCTTTTAGGCTGTTCAAATTGGGAAAATTCGAATTAGGAAGCAATTTTTACCATTGAAAATAATGTAAAAACATTCAATCCGTTCCAGTTGATTTTAAGTAAAAAAAAAAAAAAAAAAAAAAAAAGTACTACACTAAATCCCAGCTATTGCAAGAAATTGGTCCCTTAACATTGCCGCAATACCTAAGAACGCAATAGCCATTGTTAAGAAGTAATGGGAAAAAACAAAATTCATCCTGACCCAACAGACTGGCAATATGATTTAACAAATTGGCACCTTGTTTTCCCCTCATCTCATCATAATTCATAGATATCCTTTGCATTTTGAGAGTACAAAGTAAACACACACATGAAATGCCTAAAAAAATAAATAAATACAATAAATAAAAAAAGGCACAACAAAAAACTTATTTGCTTCGTTGTGAAACTCCCGAGTTCCGATGAAGACTAGACAAGCCTCCCCCTGGGTCCCTGCCTTCCTCCCATGCACTGAATACAGGAACAGATCGCATAGTATTCCTCCCTTCCCCCTCCCTCCGTCCTTATCATCTCCCATTCCATACGCAAACAGACCGAGTAGGCAGCCTCCCCTCCCCTGACTCTCTCCCTCCTCCAGCCACTCACCATCCTCTCTCCCTCCTCCCACCCCTCTCTCTCTCTCTCTCTCTCTCTCTCTCTCTCTCTTATCAACTAGAATATATCCTCATAAAATCATTTCCAACAGGAATTATTTCAAGAAAAGTGTAAATAATTGTACAAAACTGCAAATTATTGTAATACTGTAGTTTGCGCAAATGACAATGATGTTTAACAATTCATTCTTCATTGGTTGTTTAAAGTGTTCAGTATATCTTCATTAGTAAACAAGTTTGCCAGTGACCAGAGAAGAAGCTGCATTGAGTGGGGTGGTAGGTAGGAGGTAATCAGGGTTGGGGGCCAGAGAAACCACGGCAACTAGTGGCCAGAGTGACTTGAAAGCCGTTCACATGACAGAGGTGTTCACAGCGGAGAAATACAAGCAAGACCAGCCGACAGGTGGGAATGCGCATCGGCCGCCACGTGTGTTTTTTTTTTTTTTTTTTTCTTTTCGAATCGAGAAGTTGCGTTCGGATTGGAGATCAAAATTTGTTCGCCAAATGTGTTTGGATTGGGAAGTGTTCGAGTCAAAGGGTGTTCAAATCAAGAGGTACCACTGTATATGTAAACGATATGCAGTGTGGCGTGACCATCTACATCAATATGTTTGCGGATGACGTCAAATTAATGAGTTATTAAAAACACTGTTGAATGCCAGGAGCTACATGAGGACAGAGATAAGATCGATGAATGGAGTAAGACGTGGAAACTGATTTTTAATGTAAAGAAATGTCATGTGATGGAGATAGGCAAGAATAAAAGAAGGCCAAAATGGAGCTACAAGATAGGACAGGAGGAAATACCTACAACAAAAGAAGAAAAAGACCTTGGGGTGGTGAGACAGGATACACTGAACCTAGAACAGCACATAAATAAACTATTTAGATCAACATATAGAATGTTAGCCAATACTAGGGGGGCTTTCCATTACATGGATAGGGATATGATGAAAAAAATTCTAACCAGTATGGTATGTCCAATATTAGAATAAGCAGCAGTGGTGTGGTCACCACATGCAAAAACGGATATAGGGAAACTACAAAGGATCCAAAGAGTAGCCACGAAAATGGTATCAGAATTAAGCGAGCTGACATATGAGGACAGATTAAAAGAAATGGGACTGCCAACTCTACAGAAGTGAGAGAGTGATCTAATAACTCTGTATAAGATAGTAAATGGTATTGAAAAAGCTAGACGAGCAAAACCTGGAGATGGAAGAAGAAACTAGACACATGAGAGGACACTCAAGGAAAATCAGAAAAAGTCGGTGTCTAAAGGACACGAAAAAGTACAGTTTTCCACATAGAATTGTGGACACCAGGAATGGATTGAAAGAAGAGGTTGTTACAGCAACCAATATACATAAGTTCAAGGAAATGTTGAATATATGGAGATATGGAGACAGGACACTATGAGCCCAGCTTGAACCCTATATAATACAACTAGGTAAATACACACACATGCACTGATGGACGCTTGCATTTGAACGGACATCTTTTCAGGACATCTAACAGCAAAAGTTACCAGGCCCCTTACTACTGGAGGACCCTTGTATGTATGTACAGGGGAGAGAGGGGGCTATTTTTTTAGAGTGTTCTGTCTCCAAAAGTAAACCAGACCAGTAGGAAAACACTGCCAAATGGCAGGTGAAAAAGAGTCAGCTCTGGCCCAGAGCCAAAGTGATATCAACAGACCAGGAGCTAATGTTTTAGAGACTCCTCTGTGTTTATGAAAGATAACTGACATGAATGTGACAGTAAATTTCTCAGGCTTTGAAAATGAGAGCAGGGGAACCATGAGGAGGTTAGTGAATATAGAAAGAGATATGAGATTCATGAAGGAAGTGTTGGAAGGCATCATGGGAAGTATGAAGTACTGTGAAAATAAGGAAATGAAAAGTAAATTTTGAGAATATGAGCATATCTTAGAGGCAAATAGAAAGATGAAAAAGGAATTAGGAAGCATGATTAAGGAAAATGAGATCATCAAAGAAAAATGCGGCAGTTGTGAGGTACAACTTAAAGATCTTAAGGAAAAAGTGAAGAATGACTTGGAAAAAATTGATAAGTGTGCAATGAATCCAAGTTGATAGAATTGAAGAACATGAGGAAAAAAAAAAGGGAGGAGGAAAATGTTAGTTTTCCTGTGGTCAATCAATCATTCATGGGGGGCATACACCAGGAGGCAGGTTTGCCTCAGCTACCCTATGATGCCTTGTAAGTCCCCATGCAGGCTCCCTTCCCATACTAAGTGACTCTCAGCAGGAGGCATCAACTTGCTGCAGCCAAGAGTTCTGTGGGCATCCCCTTGCCCTCCTCCGAGCTGGATTATCCCTTTTGGAAATAATCTGATAGGCAGGATTGACTTCCAGGTAGCATGCCACATGCCCATATACCTGCAGTTGGTGTTGACAGACTATGCTAGTAATAGGCCTCGAATCAGTTTCATGGAACAATTGCTGATATGACACAAAATTATATCAGCAGTATTCCATGATCCTGCAAAGGCATCTAGTACCAAAGACATCAATTCGCCTCTTCAGGTCAGTGTACAGCATCCACCTCTCACAACCATAGAGTAAGAAAGGGATCACCAGCGACTTGAAGATCTGAATCTTTGTCCGTCTGCACAGGTATCAACAATGCCAAATACTCGTGTTGAGCAAGTCCATAACGTTGTGGGCCAGGCCAATCCACCATGTGACTTCCTGCCTCACTCCACCATCGTTATGCACTACACTACCAAGGTACGTAAAGTTTTCCAAGATCTCAATATCCTCGCCAAATGCATGGACAGACTGTACTGTTTCATCTAGTAAGCCTCCAAATATCTGAACCTTGGCCTTGGGCCAGGAAACCTTAAGTCCCAAGGGCTTTGCCTCTTCATGCAGTGCCTCTAGAGCCATAACCAGAACTTCCAATGACTTGGCAAAGATTACTGCATCATCATCAAAAACATGATCTGTAATCTCAGTATTGCCAACAGATGCTCCACAATGACTTCGGTCTACAACTCTGCCTAGTACACAGTCCATGCATGAGTTGAAAAATGATGGAGCAAGCACGCAACCCTGCCTCACACCCGTATTCACAGGGAAGAAGCTGGATGTGTCTCCTCCACACTTCACAGCACTAACAATGCTGGAGTACAAGTCAGTTAATTAACCAATAATCCTTGCAGGAATCTCATGGCGATGCAGATCCCAGAGTTTCTCTTGATGCACTGAGTCAAACGCCTTCTTGAGATCAACATAAGCTGCAAGAACTCCCTGTCGAAACTCACATCAGTGCTCCACCAGTACACAAAGTGCTAGGATCCAGTCAGTTGTTAACTTACCAGGCATGAACTGTGATTGTTCAGGTCTCTGATGCTTCAGCAGGTGACTGGGGATTCACATCAACAGCAAATGGGCAGGCACCTTGCTCGTATGCTGAGCAGTGTTATTCCACAGTAGTTAATGCAGTCTTGACAGTCCCCTTTCCCCTTCAAGATAAGGATGACTAACCCCTTTTTCCAGTCAGGAGGAATGGTACCTGAATGCCATACAGCAGCCAAGACAGCATGCAACCCACACATCATGGCTTCACCCCCAGCTTTGAGTAGCCCTGCAGTTATGTTACAGATGCCAGCTGCCTTTCCACACTTCAACTTTGCCACAGCCTCTTTGATATCATCAATGGAGGGCAATGGGTGGATCAGCATCTAGTGTCTGCAAGCCTGCAGTCCAGAGCTGTCAGCTTCAAGGATCCACTGTGAACAGCTGCTCAAAGTACTCAGCCCAAAGAGCCATCTGCCCATCGGTGTCTGATACAAGGCAACCATTTACTGTTCAGATAGCGCTCACGTGAGATGTAGACTTGGAGTGGAGTTTCTTCACGGCTAAATAGGTAGGTCTGAGGTCATTAGCATTTACATAACTCTCAACATCCTCAGCAAGACCCTTGACATACCTCTCCTTGTCTCTTCTCAGGAGAGTTCTAGTTCTACATGACAGAGCCCTGTACGGGTCATGGTTCCCAGCAAGTCTGGAAGTGCAACTCTCCTCAATACTTTCCAGTGTCTCCACCAAGGTGAAGCCACCCTGTGACCTCGGGCACTCCCAAGTGCATTCCTTGGTAGCCTCAAGAGTTTCACATTAGAAGGTATCCCATAGCTTTTGAAAAGGATGTGGTAGAGAAGTGTGAAAATGACCCAAGGTTTCCTATAAGTATATTAATGGAAAGATGGAGTGTGAGGAAACCATGGATAAGAGAAAAAACAAAACAAACAGCAGAAGAGCTGAGTGAAATTACGAACGAGACCTTCAAATCTGTATTCTCAGAAGAGGAGGTGTTTACAAAGCCAAACATGACAGAAGCACATGAGGAATTCAAAGAGGTTGTGGTACAGAAGCAAGATGTTGGAAGATTGTTGGGAAGTTTGGATATAAGGAAAGCAATGGAACTGGATGGAGTGTCAGGCTGGACACTAAGGGAATGTAAAGATCAACTAATACAGCCAATTTGGGAAGTGATTACCAGTTCATTAGAAGAGGGGAGGGTGCCACAAGAGAGGAAGAGAGCCAAAATAGTGCCCATTTACAAAAGAGGAAAGTGTTGTCAGCAAAATCTGTGAGATATTGATTAAAGAAAAATGGGTGAAATATTTTTAAGACAATGGAGTTATATCAAATAGAAAATTTGGATTCAGACAAGGAAAATTGTGTGTGATGAACCTGCTAAGTTTTTATAAGTGAGTTATTGAAGGAATCAAAAACAGAGATGGGTGGGTGGTTGCTGTCTACTTAGACATCAAAAAAGCATATGACAGAGTTCCACACATGAGACTCTTATGGAAACTGAAACATGTAGGTGGGCTGAGAGGGAAAGTATTAGAATGGATGTAGGATTATTTGAAAGATAGAGAAATGAGAACTGTGATCAGGGAAGCAGCTTCAAGTTGGAAAAATGTAACAAGTGGAGTACTGCAGGGGTCAGTCTTAGCACCCATAAGACATGCAGTGTGGTGTGACCAGTTGTATGTTTGCAGATGACGCCAAATTAATGAGAGTTGTTAAAAACACTGATGACTGTTGAGAGTTACAAGGTGATATAGACAAGATCTATGAATGGGGTAAGAGGTGGAAACTGGATTTTAATGCAAAGAAATGCCATGTGATGGTGCAAGGCAAAAGCAAAAGAGGGCCAAAATGGAGTTACAAGATGGGGCAGAAAGTAATACTTAAGAGCAAGGAAAAAAAGATCTGGGGTGGTGATACAAGATACAATGAGCTCAGAATGACACATAAGCCAACTATTAGGATCAACATACATGGATATTAACCAATATTAGGGTGGCTTTCCACTACATAGATAAAGATATGATGAGAAAAATTCTAACCAGCATGATACATCTGAGGTTGGAATATGCAAGAGTTGTCAGGAACTGATGCATCCTGACAGATAGTTAGATTATAATGCTTAACATTAGATTTAGGATATAAGTTATTTCGCCCTTTATTTGATTGATATATTAATATATATATCATAATCTGATATTATTACATTAGTAGATTTGTTGTATACACAGTATTCCCTTGATTATTGCGGTTAATGGGGGGCAGAACCCCCCGCGAAAGGTGAAAATCCGCGAAGTAGCAGCGCTCCTTTATAAAAGCCCCCAAGGCTCAAACTTATCTCAAGATGACGTACTTACGGACAGAGAGATAATATGGAGATGAAAAGACCTGTGCAGAAGTCGGCGTAGTGGCTTCAGGAGGCGGCGTAGTGGCTGCAGGAGGACGTTCTTCAGGTTTTCGGCACACAAGGAACATCGTTATTGGGAGTGGTGAGCATTGCTTTTTCTTCTGGACGAAGATGCTCTTATAAACAGCCATCACGTCATCAATACGATGCTGAATTCGACGGCTCTGACCATGTTGTTGTCCACTTCTTGGGCCCTTTTTTGGAGGCCTTTGGCAATATTGAAGAGGTCTTGCAAATTATGTAATGTAAGGCCACGTTCTTCAGCTTGGTCACCTTCGTCACTAGCAGACTCCTCTTCCTCCTCACTCTCCGATCTTGTCATTTCTTCTGGGTCCTCGTCTGTCAGAGGGTTTGTGTGGCACTCGATGAGATTGTTTACTTCGTCCGCTGTCATATCGGAGAAGCCTTCAGTGCCCACCAACCAAGCCAGCCTCACAGCCTTATCAACGGCGGAGTGATATGAGCGATATGAATTGGCCAATCAGCTTCCGAGATTTCCAGGGCGACTGGCCAATCAGCTTCAAGATGATTCATACACGCTTGCTCTTGGGTGTCACGTGTTTTCCTCGGTGTTGCGGGTTGCCGGAATGGATTAAAATTTTTTTTTTTTTTTAATACTTTTAATTAATTTTTAATTTTAAATTGAATTTTTTTTATCCGCAAAGCACTGAACCCGCAATAACTGAAGCGCGAAGTAGCGAGAGAATACTGTATACAGTGGCCTTTCCAGTTCAAAGTTCAAGGGGTGACCTAAGATCTAATGTGCCAGACTGCAAGTTATGCGGTAATTGGTACAAGTGTATCATATATATCATATCCTTGGTACAAGTGTCCAAAATATGCCAAGGCTAGTCAGAAGATAGGTAGGGGAAAAGGCTTTGAATATTTGCACTAGTTGTTTTTCCAAAGACCATGCTGGTAAGACTTGCACTAATTCCTTCGTCAGGCCTTGCAAGTTTTGTAAAAACTAACATTATTTTTCTCTTTGTCTTAAACCAGACAGACAAGATAATGCAGAGAATCACGAAGGGCACGACAAATCACAAAATTCAGTTGATAGTGCGACTAATCGAGTTTCTGCTATGGTTATTGGTACCAAAGAGCGTCAACTGCTGCCCACTGTAATGCTGCCTATTATGGGATGTCAGACTCGCTATCATTTGACACGCATGCTACTTGATCAATGTTTTAAGGTCTTCTCTGACACAGTTCAAATGTACTAGCACGGGTCAAGAGACTTTACAACTTGAAGGTTTCACTGGTGGTATTGAGTCCCAGAAATATGATGTAGAGTTGTGTTACTTATATTGGCGGAAGCAATATACCCTCAGAGCTGTAATGGTTGATAAGCTTCTTAGTCATTATGTGTCAGCTGAAATTAGGTTTAATCTGACTGCTCTTAAGAAAAAAGGCTTCAAACTAGCAGATCCTGAACTCGCCGACAACCGAAACAAGATCAAACCCTTGGTGGGTGCTGACTATTATTATGATGTGCACTCTGGATACCACCAAGAGGATACTCTTATTCTGCTCCCTACTGAACAGGGTTATGCCGTTACTGGGTCATATGCTGCTCCATCACAGGAGATCCAAGTGGAGGTAGTCACTGTTCTGAGGGTAGCGGTCAGTCCTATTGACAAATATGTCATGGATACAGATCCTGAACTTTCATGCCCCAATGATTTAAATAGGCTATGGGATCTGGATAAAATAGGTATCTCTTCTCATGAATTCGATAAGTTGTCAAGGCAAATAATAACTGCGTATGAGGAAACCGTTCAGTGTGATTCCGTGAATAGTCAGTACTATTTGTAAAATTGCCTTGGAATGGAAATAAAGACAAACTCCCTTCCAACTTTAGTATGGCGATGGGAAGACTTCGCAGTCTACAGAGACAGTTCAATAGTGATCCTCAGTATTGTCGAGACTACTCTGCTGTGATCGCAGAACAGGAGAGGAGAGGATTTATTGAAAGGATAGATTCAGCTGATCATGGTGGGTCCGTACACTATCTCCCCCATCATGGGGTTAAGAAAAACAGCCCTACTACTCCTATCCGTGTTGTCTATGACTGTTCGGCAAAAACAAATGCTCGAAGCTACAGCCTTATTGACTGCCTCCATACAGGTCCCTCTCTTGTTTCGGATTTCGCACAGATCTTAATGCGTTTCCAGTATGGGAGATTTGCATGGGTCGCTGATATAGAGAAGGCCTTTCTAATGCTTCAACTCCATCATGAAGACAGGGACTACACTAGGTTTTTGTGGCCTCAAGATCCTATGAACTCAGAGTCTGATGTAGTCCTTTTTAGGTTTAAGGCAGTATTGTTTGGTGCCACCTGATCACAGTTCCTCCTGAACGCGACCATCTTGCGTCATATTGCAGAAGCGGATCTAGAGCCTGACATGAGGTGCGAAATCCGACAGAGGCTCTACATAGATAATTTACAAGGTTCTGGGGATAATGATGATGAGCTATTACATAAATACTGCATTGTGAGAAATGTTTTCGCCAAGGCTCATCTACATCTGCGGGAGTGGGCAACCAATAGCTGCCTGCTCCAAGATCAAGTTAGTTCTGATAATGTAGCTGCTCGAGGTTCCACCATTAAATTTTTGGGCCTCAAATGGGATGTTAATCAAGATTGTCTTTCCTTCTCATTCCAACCAGTTCAACATGAGTTGTTGACCAAGAGATATTGCTTAAGTCTAACTGCCCAGTTGTTTGAACCCCTTGGCCTGTTATTACCAGTTACCATCCGAGCTAGGTTATTCTTGCAGCAGTTATGGCATTCAAAATTAGATTGGGATCAACCACTCCCAATAGAACTTTAGGTTAGTTGGCGTGATATACAGGCAGACCTTGTCACATGCTCACAGATTCTGCAAGACTGCCAAGCCTTAAGTGGTCACCAGGTAGACTTGCATTCTTTTTCAGATGCTAGCAACAGCGCTTGCGGTACTGCCATCTATCTATGTAATGGTAGGGAGGCGAGATTGGTTGTGGCTAAGGCCAGAGTTGCCCCCATCAAAAGGGTGACCAATCGTAAATTGGAACTCACTGCGCTACTTCTCTCTGCTTGATTGATAAATTTCACTCTCCACTCTTGACACTTACACAGGCATCTTTCGGTTCAATAAAATATATGTCTGGAGTGATATTAAGATAGTACCTTCTAGGGTACACAGCTCCAAAGTGCTTCCAGTGAACGTATCTAATTGCACTGATGAGATACACAACTTAGTTCCTACAGCTCATTTCCGCTATGTGAACACCAAGGATAACCCTAGTGATCTTATTACACAGGGGATCAACACTCGGCAGTTGCTATCATCATCTGTTTGGTGGCAGGGGCCCACATGGCTTATTTCTCCAACTAATTGGCCACAAGACGACAGGAAATATGTATATGATTTGTCAGCTTGGTCTCAAGAGGTAGTATGTAGCTCGAATGTGGGTACAGTACCTCAAGATAAGTTGGTTGATTGGGAACGATTTGGCAGCTATGATCATACTGTATGGGTACTAGCTTGGATTTACCGTTTCATTAATAATTTGAGAGCACGAGATAACACTGATGGGACTTGCCTAAGTGAAAGCTCAAAGGTGCTCCACCTTAATGAATTAGCCAAAGCAGAAACTTGTTTGGTCGAACTAGGGCAGAAAGAGTCATATCCTACCGAACATAAAATACTGAGTAAGGAGTTAAAAAATGAACCCAACTAACCTAATGAGACAGCTAGGTTTATACTTGGAAGAAGGTCTTAATAAAGTGTAAGGGTAGGATACAAAATGCAAACATTGATGAGGCTGCAAAGTTTCCTATCCTCCTTTCCTCTTCACATTTAGTTACCCAACTTTTGATTCAAAGGTGCCATGGACTGTGCCTCCACATGGCGTAAATTATGTTCTGGCCTATATGCGACAACGTTGGTGGATACCGAAGATGCATCAAGCTATAAAGAAGATTTATACTAAGTGCCTAGTTTGTAGGAGATTGCAGGGTAAGCCTTACTCCTCGGTTAATGTACCCCCTTTGCCTGATTATAGGGTACAAAGAGTTGACCCCTTCCAGGTGACCAGTGTGGATTTCACAGGTGCGATTCAAGTTTGGGGGTTGCAGGATGATAGTAATAAGGTGTATGCCGCACTCTTCACATGTGCAGTGACCCGTGCAATTCACATCGAATTAGTCAACACCTTATCCAAGATTGCCGCCGGTGATCTTTGATTCCTATGTATATACTTGTGCTTTGGTGGCGGGCAGTATGTCGGGAATTGATGCATCCTCATTGATCTGACAGATAGTTAGATTATAAGGCTTAACATAAGATTTAGGATATAAGTTATTTTGCCCTATATTTGTTTGATTATTAATATATATCATAATCTGACATTATTACATCAGTAGATTTGTTGTATATATACGGGTATCTAAGTTAAATTCATTTAATGTTTCAGGCAAAACATTATTGGAACCTATCATAGCCGAAGTCCGCCATATTCGAAGTACTGACAGTCAGTACAACTCAAACCACCAAACTTACTACATCTCCCACACTACTAGTTGCCGTCTACCTATCACCAACCACAGCCAACACCTTCATGGATTAATTCTGTCCACTTATAAGCCAGCAAGAGATCCAGCTAAGTACTGTCTAGGAAATTTATACTTGTGTACACTTTTCTAAATATCTTCCTATAATGACGGTGCATTAGTCACATCGGCCTCTCCTGTCATTTTCATACCTTTACTATGATAATTATAATCTAACTTTAGTTGAGGGGAAGCAAGTTTTACCAGTGCTTGAGTAATATTCCCCACAGCAATAGTGTTGTCAAATAGTGTGAAAAAGGATATAAGAAAATTAGAAATTATCCAAAGAGTAGCTAAAAAAAGGGATACCAGAATTAATAGAACTAACATATGAAGACAAATTAAAAGAAATGGGACAGCCAACTCTGCAAGATAGAAGGGAGAGAGAGAGATCTAATAACTCTACACAAGATAGTAAATGAAATTGAAAAGCTGGACAAGCAAAACTTAGTGATAATGGAGGAAGAAACTAGACAGATGACAGGACATTCGAGGAAGATAAAAAATTGTCGGTGTTTAAAGGGCATCAAAAAGTACAGTTTTCAACATAGAATTGTGGATACTTGGAATGGATTAAAAGAAGAGGTTGCTAAAGCAACAAACATACATAAATTCAAAGAAAAGCTGGATATATGGAGATATGGAGACAGGACACTATGAGTCCTGCTTGAATCCTGTATATTACAACTAGGTAAATACACACACACATACTCACCAAGTATGTACTTAGAGCCCAAGCGATGTAAGGTGCGGAACTGGTGGTACGTGTAGAGAAGAGCTGAGCAGCGCAACACTGTCATCACCACCACGTCCAGCCCCTGGTACTCCTATGGATCAAGAGTTTGCCTCAGAGTGAGTGTGATTTTGTTGTATTGTTGTTGGTGGTAGTGTCAGAAAGATAGCAAAAAGAGGAGCTAGATAATAATGATGATAATGATGATATTTGTTAAGTACACAGCATAAGAAATAGTAAACTCTTAAAAAAATATACATAAATGTTTAACATTTATTAACCTACCGATAGACCCACCTAGCACAGCACCAATACAGATAAATAGATGATTTGACCACATATATTTTAAAAAAGAAATTATATCAGTAGTCCACAATACAACAATAATCAACTATTTTACTGTGATGTAAACAACAATACAATCCTAAAACAATGAAAACTTAACAAATATTGACAAGAAAAATAGAAAAGATCATTAAAAAGAGCATATTTAACAGTCTTAGCTAGTAGAATGCTTTGAAATGGCTGTGTAAAGATGAAAGATCTTGGGGGTGATTTGTTAATACTTAATTCTTCCCCAGCTGTCTGTCCAGCAGAGTGATGTCATGCATGACTGATGGTGTGGTGTAACAAATATTCAGTATTTGGTGTAAGCTCACAGCATTCAGACATACCCGCTCGCTCTAGCAATCACTACATGGCATTGGTGTCTGTTTGTTTGTTTTTCAAAAGTTTGATATCAGCCTTGCTGATAAGGATCCTCATGAAGGCTTTTCCAGTGGGAGTGACATTCTACTGGGGTTTCTCTTACTGCACTTGGCCTATTTTGGGGAGCAAAAGACGTCACTTTGCTGGTTCAGGCAAAGTTACTTTACGAGACTTGCACAGAGTGTAATTGTGCAGTGTGCATTGACGTTTAGTGAGGATTTAACCCAAATGGCAATCATGGGATTGCTGCATCTCGCTACTCCTGATAGTTCATTTATTGATCTGTATACATAAATATGTATACTTATATATAGACTATATTGTATGGATATGTAATACGAATGTGATTACAGTGGAACCTCAGACTTTGAACACAATCCATTCTGAAAGGCTGTTCCATGACCAAAATGTTCAAAGTCCAAAGCAATTTTCCTCATGGGAAAAAATGTACTAGTACTTTTAATATGTTCCAAGACTCCAGATACCTACTTACTCATTTTCTTTAGGTTATTTTCTATGTAAAACTGCATGGTTAAACAGTAAATAAGGCATAAAAAGTAAAGAAGTACACAAGATATTGCACAGAAAAAACAAACTGAACAAAACTTTATATTATCTATCTTTTAATGGCGAGTTTTTGGCACATGCAAATGGCGGTGAGGGAGGGAAAGGGAGGATGGAACTTTCTGCTTGGGAGGGAAGTCCATTTATGGTGTAATGCACATATGCAACATTTCTTTGAATATATGAATTGTTCTTGCTTTAATAACTCTCTTATCTAAACCATTCAACACCTCTACACATCTCTATGAAAAGCTGTACTTCTTGATATTTCTACTGTAGTTCTCCTTTCTTAACTCTTTCCATGTCCTTTTGTCATTGGTGTACCAGATCAGCAAACCTTCTCTATCTAATTTTTCCAATCCATTCATCATTCTGTACACTGCTGTTAGCTCTTTTATTTCCCTTCTCTGTTCTAAAGTTGTAATGCATAATATTCATAGCCTTTCCTCATAAGACAGTTCACATAGACCTTGAGAAAACTTTGTTGCTGCCCTTTGTATTCTTTCTAGTTTCCTTATGTGCTTCTTTTTGTTCAGTGACCATACTGTAGCTGCATATTCTAATTTGAAGCATTTTAGAGTCATTATCAGCTTTTTTTATCATACCTTCATTTATGTAAGTGAAAGCCACCTTTATATTTCTTAAAAGTTCATAGGCATTTCCTGTAATACTATCTATGTGCTTTTCTGATGGTGTTATACACAATAGTAATTACTCCTAGGTCTTTTTTCTTCTGTCTTCTTTTTCAACTTCTTCATCCCCCATTGAGTAAACTCCCTTTGGCCATCTTTTCTAATATACTACATCTTTTTGTATTAAATTCCATTTCCCATGTGAATGACCATTCTGCAATTTTATGCAAGTCTTGTTGTGGCACCTCACAATCTTTTTTCCTCTTCACCCTCCTCATTCATTTAGCATCATCTGCAAACAGACTTATGTGACTGTCTTTTTTTTCTGGTGCAGTATATCATTTACAGAGATGGCAAACATTATTGGTGCTAATACTGACCCCTGCTAAACTCCATTTAAGACTCTTTTCCATGCTGATTTTTTATCTCATAATATTGCTTTCATTTCCCTGTCTTTCAGAAAGTCAGCCATCAATTTCCGAAGCCCTCCTTTTAGTTCCAGTTTCCACAGTACCCTATTATGAGAGACTTTGTTTACGTAGATACAAACAAATGCAGTTCACCTGGATATCCCTTTCTTGCACCATGTCAAACACTTGAGTACAAGCTGACTAAATTTCTAATACATCATCTTCCTCTTCTGAAACCATACTGTCTATCTGTCAACACACTGTTTTCCTCCAGATATTTCATCTATTTTTTTTATTATACTTTTACATAATTTTGCGATTACTCTGGTCACTGACACTAGTCTGCAGTTTAATGGATTCTCCTTGTTTTCTTTTTTGAATATAGGCACAATATTTGCTCTTTCCCAGTCTGTTGGTACTTTACTCTCTGTTGAGGAGCTCATAATGATGTTGTCTGCTAACTGGTGACTACATTCCTTTACAATCCAGTTTGACATTACATCAGGATCTGAGGCTTCTCTTCCATCTTGTTCTTCCATTATTGTAATACTTGAATTTCTTGAACACCTTCAATTAATTCATAGGTGCTTGACATTAGAAATGACTTTGTCTGGTAAAGACTGACTGAAAGCAGTTGTTCATCACTTTTGCCATCTCTTCTAGGTCTTCTTACATTTCGTTATTATACTTTAACTTGCTTGCTTTTCAGCTTGCCAAGGAATGTATTGGGGAGCACCCACGGTCAAAGAGTGGCTTCACCTTGGTGGAGACACTGAAAGTATCGAGGAGTCGCGCTGCCAGATTTGCTGGGAACTGCGACCAGGACTAGAACTCTCCTGAGAAGAGACAAGGAGAGGTGTCAGGGGTCTTGTTGAAGATGTTGAGTGTCATTTAAACGTTAATGACCTCAGACCTACCTATGGAGCACTGAAGAAATTTCACTCTACTCTAATTTCACTCAAGTCTACATCTCAGGTGAGAGCTATCCAAAAAAACAGATGGATGCCTCATATCAAATAGCAGATGGGCAGATGGCTCATTGGGCTGAGTACTTTGAGCAGCTGTTCACGGTGGATCCTCCAAGCTGGAGGGTTTCACCTGTTATCCTTTTAATATGCTTTTTCAGATATAAAAGTGTGTGTGTGCGTGTGTTTGTGCATGTGCGTGTATTTACCTAGTTGTATTATACAGGGTTTGAGCGGGGCTCATAGTGTCCTGTCTCCATATCTCCATATACACAACATTTCCTTGAATTTATGTACATTGGTTGCTATAACAACCTCCTCTTTTAATCCATTCCAGGTGTCCACAATTCTATGTGGAAAACTGTACTTATTTGTGTCCTTTAGACACAGACTCTTTCTGATCTTTCTTGTGTGCCCTCTCATCAGTCTAGTTTCTGCTTCCATCATCACCAGGTTTACATGTACTGTACAGCTTTTCCATACCATTTACTGTTTTATATAGAGTTATTAGATGTCCTCTCTCTTCTATCTTGTAGAGTTGGCAGTCCCATTTCTTTTAATCTGCCTTCATATGTCAGCTCCCTTAATTCTGGTACCATTTTTGTGGCTACTCTTTGGATCCTTTCTAGTTTCTTTATATCTTTTTTTGCATTTGGTGACCACACCACTGCTGCATATTCCAACTTTGGACGTACCATACTGGTTCTAATTTTTTTCATCATATCCTTATCCATATAGAGGAAAGCCACCCTGATGCTGGTTAACATTCTATATGTTGACCCAAATAGTTGATTTATGTGCCACTCTGGGCTCAGTGTATCCTTTATCACCACCCCTAGGTCTTTTTCTTCTTTTGTCCTCAATATTTCCTTCTGTCCCATCTTTTAACTTCATTTTGGCCTTCTTTTATTCTTGCCTAGCTCCATCACATGACATTTCTTTGTGTTAAACTCCAGTTTCCACCTCTTACTCCATTCATCAATCTTGTATATGTCACTTTGTAGCTCTCAACAGTCCTCAGTGTTTTTAATAACTCTCATTAGCATCATACGCAAACAGATTCATGTAGCTGGTCACGCCGCACCAGCATATCATTTACAAATACCTGAAACATTATGGGTGCTAAGACTGACCCCTGTGGTACTCCACTTGTTACTTTCCTCCAGCTTGAAGATGCTTCCCTGATCACAGTTCTCATTTCTCTATCTTTCAAATAATCCTGCATCCATTCTAATAGTTTCCCTCACAGTCCACCTATGTGCTTCAGTTTCCATAATAGTCTCTTGTGTGGAACTGTATCGAATGCTTTTTTGATATCTAGGTAGACAGCATCCACCCACCCATCTCTGTTTTTTATTACTTCAATTACCTGTGCATAGAAACTTAAAAAGGTTTGTGACACATGATTTCCCTTGTCTGAATCCAAATTGCCTATTAGATATAATGATATTGTCTTTCAAGTATCTCACCCATTTCTCTTTAATTAATGTCTCACATATTTTGTTTACAACACTTGTTACTGAAACAGGTTTATAATTTATAATTCTTTCCTCCTTTGAAAATGGGCACTATGTCGGCCCTCTTCCACTCTTGCGGTACCCTCCCCTCTTCTATTGAGGTGGTAATCACTTCCCAAATTGGCTGTATTAATTGCTCCTTGCATTCCTTTAGTGTCCAACTTGACACTCCATCTGGTCTCATTGCTTTTCCAGATTTCAAAACAATCTGCCAACATCTTGCTTTTGTACCACAACCTCCCTGAGTCCCTCCTGTGCCTCTGTCATGTTTGGTTCTATAAATGCCCCATCTACTGTGAATACTGATTTGAAGCTCTCATTCATAACTTCACTATGCTCTTCTGCTGTTTGGTATGTTTTTTCTCCCTTTATTATTTTATCTATGGTTTCTTTACATTTCATCTTTCCATTAATATACACATAGAAAAGTTTGGGTTCATTTCCACACTTCTCTACCACAACCTTTTTGAAAGCTATTTCTTCCTCTCTTCTTATCCTGACATACTCATTCCTTGCTTCATTGTATCTCTATTACTTTTATTCCTCTGTTTCTTCAGTTTCCTCCAAGTTATGTCTTTTACTTGCTTCGCTTCTGCACATCTGGCATTGTACCATGTGTGTTTGCTGTTCTTTATTTTGTATTTAGGTACATATCTTTCCACACCTTCATAATATTTCCAGAGGAATGTTTAATATTTCTCGTGTGCTGTCTTGCCATCCATGATCGCTCTCCAATCTATCCTTCCTAAAAATCACCTTCAGACTTCAAAGTTGGCCCTTGCATAATTTAACCTTTCATTTTTGTAATCTTCTTCTCTTCTTACTAATGCCCATTCTTGTAAATCTACTTCAATCATTACATGATCACTTCTTCCCACTGGGCTTAGATACTTTATGATGGGTTGGAGTTCTGTTTTTTAGTGAACACCAGGTCTAGGATTGATGGTTCATCCTCTCCTCTCAGCCTAGTGAATTCCTTCACCCATTAATCCAGTGTGTTCTCCATGACTAACTGCAACATTTCTTCACTCCATGATTCTGCATTTCCACTCTCTTCCATTCCTTTCCAGTTCACACCTTTGCAGTTAAAGTCTCCCACTAGCAGTACTTTTCTGTCCTTCCTTATCATGTCATCCAGGCATTTTAAGACTTCCTTCTACATTGTTTTATATTCTTCCAATTTCCACATATTTGTTCTTGGTGGCACATAGGTTACTATAATTTTCCTCCTAACTCTTCCATTGGTTTGAATTGTTATACCTATGACTTCTGCCAGACCATCTCCATATTGCACTCCCTCCACAACTATGTCTTCTTTCACCATTATCAATACTCCTCCTCCTCCTCCTTTTCCTTTTCTATCTCTCCTCCAAGTTTTAAATCCCTCTTGCAGGAAATTTACATAGATCTCTTCCTTTAATTTCGTTTCCGCCATGCAGAACACGTCTGGTTTTTGATTCCTTAAATAATCTTTTATCTCTAACATGCTGCTTATTAAACCATCTACATCTGCATAATGCTACGTTTAATTTGTCTCTCTTTCTATCACTCGTACCTCCTGTAGCTGCTATTGTGTTTCCTCTGCTTCTTCTTCTTTCTCTTGTATAAACCATCTCCTCAACCTCATATCTAGCACCCTCCAATAAAATTTCTTCTTCTCGGTTTCTGTCCCCTGTAAGTTTTTTTCCTTAGCTTCTTGTCTTAACTCTTTCTCCTGTCTTTCTTCTAAATTCATGTCTCTCTTTATCTACACATCTTTGCACTCTGCATTTTGGGCTAATCTACTGGCTCTTGCTGTTATTTCTTCCACTGCTAACTGCAATCTCATTCTCACTTTTAGTGGTCTTGTATTGCCTTCACTATATTTTCCTATTCGGTATGTTTCTTCAACTTCCTGGTCTAAGTTTTGTACGTCGTCTTGAACTTTTTAATTACATTTGTAACTAGTTCTCTCTCCTCTCTTTCCCTCCCGTATTTATTTGGATTTTTCTTTTCCTGTAACCCATATATGACCATACATTTGTTCCTATCTACTGTGTCTCTCACTAAGTTTTCCTTCTTCTTAATTATCTGTATCACTGTGTCTTTCATTTTGTCCTTTATTTGTTTCTTTATTACTTCGGCGAAACTAATGTTTTCTTCCTCCCTTTCTTTTTTCGATACGTTTTTCCATTCATTCAACTTGGTTTAGCTACATGCTTTCTCGATTTTTTCATTGTCATCCTTCACTTTTTCTTTTAGGACATTCAGTTGTGAGTCGTAGGTTCCACATTTTTCCTTGAGAATGTCATTTTCTTCCAAGTTCTATCTTTTGTCCTCTTCTCTTCTGCACATCTAGAGTTGTACTGTGTCTGTTTGCTACTCCTTACTCTGAATTTAGGTATATATCTTTCCATACCTTCATTATGCTTCCTCAAGAATATTTCATATTTCTCCTGTTCTGTTTTACCACTCATGATCCCTCTCCAATCTATACTTTCAAAAAATTTCCTTAAGCCTTCAAAGTTACCCCTTGCATAATTTAACCTTCCATTTTTACAATTATCTTCTTTTCTTACCCAAGCCCATTCCTGTAGTTCCATTTCAATAAAGACATGATCATTTTTCCCCACTGGGGTTAGGTACTTAATGATGGGATGGAGTTCTGTTTTTTTTGTGAATACCAAGTCCAAGTGACGGTTCTTCTTCTCCCCTAAGCCTAGTGAATTCTTCCACCCATTGATCCAGGATCTTTTCCATGGCTAACTGCAACATATCTTCACTCCATGATCCTGCATTTACACTCCATTCCATTTCTTGCCAATTCACACCTTTGCAGTTTAAGTCTCCCACTAGTAGTACCTTCTTGTCCTTCCTTGTCATGTCATCCAGGCATTCTAACACCTCTTTCTGCATTAATTTATGTTCTTCTAACTTCCACGTATTAGTTTTTGGTGGCACATATGTTACTATAATTTTCCTCCTTTCTCTTTCATTAGTTTTAATAGTTATGCCAATGACCTCTGCCATGCCATCACCATATTGCACTTCCTTTACAAAGATGTCTTCTTTCACCATTATTAGTACCCCTCCTCCTCCTTTTCTATCTCTCCTTCAAATTCTGTATCCCTATTGCTGGAAATTTATTTAAATTTCTTCCTTTAATTTTGTCTCTACCATGCAGAACACATCTGTTTTTTTTTTTTTTTAATTTAGACAATCTTTTATTTCTAACATACTTGAAATTATGCCATCCACATTCGTATACGCTACCTTTAATTTGTTGCTCTTTCCATCACTTGTACCTGCTACTACTGCTGCGGTTCCTCTACTTTCTCTTCTTTCTCCTAGGTAAACCACTTCCTCAGCCTCATGTCTAACACCCTCCAGTAAAAAGTCTTCTTCTCGGTCTCTGTCCTCATAAGTTTTTTTCCTTAGCCTCCTGTCTTAGTTCTTTTTCCTTCTGTTTTTCTTCCATATTCAGGTCTCTCTTTATCCATATCTCTTTATATCCTTCAGTTTGTGCCAGTCTACTAGCTCTTGCTGTAATTTCTTCCACTGCCATTGTGACCTCATCCTCACTTTGAGTGGTCTTGCAGTTCCTTCCCTATATTTCCCAATTCTATGCATTTCCTGTATCTCCTGTTCTAAATTTTGTGTGTCATCCTGAACATGTTGTATAACCTTTTTTTACTAATTCTCTCTCCTCTCTTTCTCTCCCATACTTGTTAGGATTTTTCTTTTCCTGTGTGTGTGCACTCACATGCATGTGCAGCAAATCACCATTTCTAATGTGTGTGTGTGTGTGTGTGTGTGTGTGTGTGTGTGAGAAGTAGCACTACTATACTGTGATGTTTTGTCTTTGTTATTTCTTTACAGATCTCAGTACTTCATGCATGACAACGTTTGTGATATATAATAATCACCACCATAATAAAGCATTGGTATTAATACTCTCTCTCTCTCTGAAAGGGATGGGAAAACATTACATATAGTTAGAAAAGGTTCAGTTCATGGAAAGGAAGAAAGTAGTTTCCAGAAGGATGAAATGGTCAAGAGCTTGATAGCAATTACCTGGAATGGGGGAGGGAGAGAAGAGAGAAGGAAGGAAAGGATGGGTGGGCATGATAACATGAGGAAAAATGGGATGGGTTGAGTACACAGTCTAGGAAAGGATGGGTGGGCATGAAGGATCAGGCTGGAGAAGGATGAGAGGGATTGGGGACACAAGAGCAAGGCTAAGGTAGAATGGGTGGACAAGAAGGAGCATGCAATAAAAAGTATGAGTGGTCGTGATGGGATAGGATGGGAAAGAACAGGTAGAGGTTAGGGACAGGATGGAAAGGAATAGGTGAGCATGATGTGATAAGCTAGGAATGCTGGGTGGATATGAAAGGACAAGTTAAGGGAACTATCTGTGGGGGTAAAGAGAAAGTATTGAGTTCAAGAGGACTTGTGTGAGGGTTGAGTTCCAGGGATAGAGTGAGGGTTAGGGTTATGAGAGAACTTAAGTGAGCATTAAGGACTGGAGGGCTGGAGTGAGGGTTAGAAAAATTAGGGAATGGAACAAGGGTTGGTTGCAAGGGGCTGGAGTGAGGGTTAGGGTGTGAGTGAGGGTTAGGTTGCAAGTGAGGGTTAGGGTGCAAGGGGACAAGAATGAGGGTTAGGGCTACTAAGGAAATGGAGTAAGAGTTAGGGGCTAGAGGGATTAGGGTGAGAGTTAGAGATGCAAGGGACTGGCACATGGACTGAAATAAAGGTTAGGAGGAGCGAAGAACAAGAGTGAGAGGTACCAGAAACAAGAAACGAATGAGGGATGAAAGGTGTGAAAGGCCTGACGCTGTGTACCTGAGGCGTGCGTGGCTGGCCAGGCACCTTGTACCAGTCAGCGAAGGAAATCATGGCGATGGTGGAGGTGATGACAGAGAAGATCACCTCCCATGGGTGGCCGGCACATAGCGCCCCGTGTGCCCAAAAGGTGCGCCACGTCACGCCACCCCCTGTCAGAAGAACACTTGTGATTAGTGGTGGTTCTACAAGAAGTAAGACTAAGATGGTTTGGTCATCTAATGAGAAAAAATTAACGGGAGCATGTTGCAAAAAAATTAAAGAAATGAAAGTAAAAGGAAGGCAATGAAGAGGAAAACAAAAAGATCAAGTGATATGACTGTCCACGAGGACAAGAGTCAAGGAGATAAAAGTGTCTCAAGACTAGAACGTCTAGGAAAAGGTCATTAGAAACAGCAAACCTAAATTAGAATCAAGTTGAATGGAAGTAAAACTATTACAGCACAAGAAGAAAAGAGGGGAGAAGGTGGACAGAACAGACAAGAATAGTGGGGTGAATATTGAATACATCATTCAAATAACATCTTCGAAATGAAGCGAGGAGGGGGGAGTGGAATGCATTACAAAAAAAGATAAGAAAATAAAACAGTAGGTGGTTTGGCCATATAGTAGGAAATAAGAACAAAAACTCACTAAAATTTCCTGAAGAATACCAGAAAATGCAAAAAAAGTCTAATCATTAGTTATAAACTACAATCAACACTTGACATATTAGTGAAATAAAAGGAAGGACTTTCAACTCATTTTTTTCTTTTCTAAATGAACACTAACATTACCTATGACCTTGCAAAGTAATATACAATACACATTTTTTAAACTTTAGAAATCACACACACACACACACACACACACACACTGATGACTGTCAAGAACTACAAGGGGATATAGACAAGATTGATGAATGGAGTAAGAGGTGGAAACTGGACTTTAATGCAAAGAAATGTCATGTGATGGAACTAGGTAAAAGCAAAATAAGGCCAAAAATGGAACTACAAGATAGGACAGGAGGAAAACTTAAATCAAACATTTGGATTCACATACAGAACATTACCCAGCATTAGGGTGGCTTTTCACTACATGGATGAGGTAGAGAGCACTCACTCCTCGTTTGGAAAGAATCCACCCACCACCATAGTGGTGGGTGGATCCTTTCCAAGCGAAGAGTGAGTGCCCTCTACCTCCCACAGCTCATTCCCCCCTCTGTCTCTCCTCATCTGTGCCTCCCCTTCCTCTTTTTTGGGGCAGCCAGGGTTCTTTTCCCCAGGGATACCAGTGTCCCTGCCAATGGCTGACCTAGCTGGCTGGGGTGGAGCTTGCAACCCCTCCCTGTAAAAACCATCCATAGCCACTACCAATGTTAGAGGCAGAGGTTGGGGTAGGGGCTATAGGTGTAGGTGAGCCTCTGGCCACCGCCCATATCCAGATATGCTGGGGGGTCAGACCATGCAGACTTCTTGGGTGCCGAGGCACCAGAGGGGCCTGCCTACTGGTATGACGGATGTAGGGGATAGCCTGCGGGAGCCCTGTGTCCTGAGAGGGGCGGGAGGACCCCCTAGCCCTATTTCTTGTTTTGGGACTGCCGGTGGGGCTGCAGATGTGGCACCTACACATTGGACCACTCCTGAGGTGAATCTTTGAAGGGTTCTATGTGTGGGCTCCTGGAATGTCCTGAGTCTCTGAGAGGATCACCGGCTGCCTCATATATCAGATGAGCTCGGTAGGCTGAGGGTGGATATGGTGGGGCTCTCTGAGACAAGGAGGCCTGGTAGTGGCAATACCAGTAGTAAGGGCTTTACTTACTACTGGTCCAGCATGAGCAATGGCCACCATGTCAAGGGGGGTGGCCATAGGCATCTCAAGCAGACTGCAGCCATTTGTTGAAGAGGTTACTCCAGTTGATGAGAGTATAATGCAATTCAGACTGAAGCACAGTTTAGGCTTCATGTCTGTTGTTGCAGTGTATGTTCCTACCGAGGCGTGTGAAACTGAAGAGGAGATGTTCTACGCCAAACTTGACTCTGTACTGGACTAGTGTCCCTGTCGTGATGCACTCATTGTCCTGGGCGACTTTAATGCTGTCACTGGCACTGAAAGGGCTGGCTATGAAATGTGTGTTGGTCGCCATGGTTCTGGTACCAGAAATGACAACAGCCCTTTCCTTCTGAATTTTGTAAGATCCAGAAGGCTGAGAATTGCGGGTTCCTGGTATCAAAGACCAGTGCTGCACTGCTGGACTTGGTATAGTAATGTCAGAGGGGTAGCGAAGGACATCAACCATATCTTTGTCAGTACTTGTTGGAGGATCCTCTAAAACTGCAGGATTTTTTGGAGTGCCGAGTTTTTTGCGACCAATCACAAGCTTGTTGCTACACTCAAGCTTCGTGTCAAGTCCAGAAAGCCTCCAAGATGTGACCACACTGTGTTTCAACTTGAGAAACTGGAGGACTTGACATGTGCCCAAGAGTATGCAGTGACAGTCTCCAATCGGTTTAGAGCGCTTGACACCCTTGAGGACCCTGAAGAACTATGGGATACCTTCAAAAGTGAGGCTCTTGAGGCTGCCAAGGAATGCACTGCGAAGAGCCCGATGTCACAGAGTGACTTCATCTCGGTGGAGACACTGGAAAGTATTGAGGAGAGTTGCGATGCCAGACTTGCTGGGAACCATGACCAGTACAGGGCTCTGTCACATAGGACTAGAACTCTCCGTAGAAGAGACAAAGAGAGGTATGCAAGGGGTCTTGGTGAGGATGTCAAGTGTCATTTAAATGCTAATGACCTCAGACCTGCCTATCGAACTCTGAAGAAACTCCCTTCCATGTCTACTTCTCAGGTGAGTGCTATCCAAACGGCAAATGGTTGCCTCGTATCGGATGCAGATGGGCAGATGGCTCATTGGGCTGAGTACTTTGAGCAGCTGTTCATGGTGGATCCTCCAAGCAGACAGCTCTGGACTACAGGGTAGCAGAAGCTGGATGCCGATCCACCCATTGACAAAACTGCACCCTCCATTGACGATGTCAAAGAGGCTATGGCAAAGATGAGGGGTGGAAAGGCAGCAGGCATCTGCAACATCAGTACAGAGCTGCTCAAAGCTGGGGGTGAAGCCATGATCCGTAGGTTGCATCCTGTCTTGACTGCTGTATGGCATTCAGGTACCATTCCTCCTGACTGGAAGAAGAGGTTGGTAGTCCCTATCTTGAAGGGGAAAGGGGACCATCAAGACTGGAACAACTACCATGGAATAACACTGCTCAGCATACCAGGCAAGGTGCTTACCTATTTGCTGCTGATGGAGATCCACACTCACCTCCTGAAACATCAGAGACCTGAACAGTCAGGGTTCATGCCCAGTAAGTCAACAACTGACCGTATCCTAGCACTTCACATACTGGTGGAGCGCTGACGTGAATTTCGACATGGAATGCTTGCAGCCTATGTTGATCTCAAGAAGGCATTTGACTCAGTGCATCGAGAGACACTGGGATCTTCTGCGTCTCCGTGGAATTTATGCAAGGATTATTGGTCTATTAAATGGCCTGTACACTGGGACTGTGAGTGCTGTGAAGTGTGAAAGAGGCGTGTCCAGCTTCTTCCCTGTGAATACAGCTGTAAGGCAGGGCTGTGTGCTTGCTATAACACTGCTCAGCATACCAGGCAAGGTGCTTACCTATTTGCTGCTGAAGGAGATCCACACTCACCTCCTGAAACATCAGAGACCTGAACAGTCAGGGTTCATGCCCAGTAAGTCAACAACTGACCGTATCCTAGCACTTCACATACTGGTGGAGCGCTGACGTGAATTTCGACATGGAATGCTTGCAGCCTACGTCGATCTCAAGAAGGCATTTGACTCAGTGCATCGAGAGACACTGGGATCTTCTGCGTCTCCGTGGAATTTATGCAAGGATTATTGGTCTATTAAATGGCCTGTACACTGGGACTGTGAGTATTGTGAAGTGTGGAAGAGGCGTGTCCAGCTTCTTCCCTGTGAATACAGCTGTAAGGCAGGGCTGTGTGCTTGCTCCATCATTTTTCAACACATGCATGGATTTGGTACTAAGCAGAGTTGTAGAACAAAGTCATTGTGGAACATCTGTCAGCAATACCAAGATTATATATCTTGTTTTTGCTGATGATGCAGCAATCTGAACTGAGTCACTGGAGGTTCTGGTAATGGCTCTAGAGGCACTGCACGAGGAGGTGAAGCCCTTGGGACTTAAGGGTTCTTGGGCCAAGACCAAGACCCAGGTGTTTGGAGGCGTACTGGATGAAACAGTACAGTCTGTTCATGCGTGTGGTGTGTGGACATTGAGATCTTGAAAAACTTCACATACCTTGGTAGTTTAGTAAATAGTGATGGTGGGAAGAATGCTAAGAAGTCACAAGGCGGATTTGATCTGGCCCACGGCATTATGGGCTTGCTCAACACAAGAATTTGGCGTTGTTGATACCTGTGCAGATGGACAAAGATTCGGATCTTCAAGGTGGTGATCCCTGTCTTACTGTATGGTTGTGAGACATGGACACTGAACACTGACCTGAAGAAGCGAATTGATGCTTTTGATACTTGATGCCTAAGCAGGATTATAGAATACCACTAGTACGATTTTGTGTCAAATCAGTGATTGTTTCATGAGACCGATTCAAGGCCTATTACTAGCATAGTCCGTCAGCGCCAACTGCGGCTATATGGGCATGTGGCACAATACCCGGAAGCCGATCCTGCTTATAGGGTTGTTTCCGAAAGGGATAACCCAGCTTGGAGGAGGCAAAAGAAACGCCCACAGAACTCTTGGCTGCAGCAAGTTGATGCTTCCTGCTGGGAGTCACTCAGTATGGGAAGGGAGCTGCTTGGAGACTCACGAGGCGTGACTGCCAGGGGTGGCGCTGTAGGGTAGGCAAGGCAACGTGCCCCCTGGCGTATGCCCCCCGTGATTGATTGACTGATTGATAAGGACATGATGAAAAAATTCTAACCAGCATGATACGTCCAAGGTTGGAATATGTCACTGTGGTGTGGTCACCTAATGCAAAAAAAGAATATAAGGACATTAGAAAGAATCCAAAGAGTGGCCACAAAAATGGTACCAGAATTCAGAGAACTAACTTATGAAGACAGATTAAAGGAAAGGGGACTGCCAACTCTGCAAGATAGAAGAGAGAGAGAGTGATCTAATAACTCTATATAAGATAGTAAATGGAATTGCAAAGCTGGCCAACCAAAACCTGGTGATGATGGAAAAAGAAACTAGACAGATGAGAGGACACTCGAGGAAGATAAAATAATTTTGGTGTCTAAAGGACACAAAAAAATACAGTTTTCCACATAGGATTATGGACACCTGGAATGGGCTAAAAGAGGAGGTTGTTGAAGCAACCGGTATACACAAATTCAAGAAAATGTTGGATATATGGATATATGGAGACAGAACACTATGAGCCCTGCTCGAACCCTGTACAATACAACTAGGTAAATACAACTAGGAAAATAAACACACACATACCCACATACCATACAATAATTATCCCAAACAGCAAAATAAATAGTAATCATAGTTAGTTTTTTTCCATTGTTGCTGCTGCTGTTCATCATCATTATTATTATTATTATTATTATTATTATCATTATTATTATTATTATTTTAATCATTATTATTATTATTATTATTATTATTATTATTATTATTATTATCATTATTATTTATAATTCCTATTATGATTATTACTACCATAATGATAACAATAATAATAATAATATTTATAATAATAATAATAATAATAATAATAATAATAATAATAATAATAATAATAACAATAATAATAATAATAATAACAATAATAATGATAGCTATAATTTTTATTATTATTATTATTATTATTATCATTATATAATAATAATAATAATAATAATAATAATAATAATAATAATAATAATAATAATAATAATTAATTTTTTTTATTATTATTATTACTATTATTATTATTATTATCATTATTATTATTATTATTATTATTATTATTATTATTATTAAAGTAATAAACAAAAAGGAATACAAGGAAAGCAAACAGCAACAGAACCTGAGGTCCTTACTCTACTATAAGGTGTTTGTGGTAGTAGTAGTAGTAGTAGTAGTAGTAGTAGTAGTAGTAGTAGTAGTAGTAGTAGTAGTAGTAGTTGTTGTTGTTGCTGTTTTTTTTTTTTTTTTTTGTTGTTGTTGTTGTAGCTAAAGTAGTGGTAATAGTAGTAATCATCATCATCATCATCATCATCATCATCATCATCATCATTATCGTTGTCGTCGTCGAAGTAGTAGTAGTAGTAGTAGTAGTAGTAGTAGTAGTAGTAGTAGTAGTAGTAGTAGTAGTAGTAGTAGTAGTAGCAGCAGCAGCAGCAGCAGCAGCAGCAGCAGTAGTAGTTATTTTTGTTGCTCCACTGATGCAGGCAGTAACTGAAGACGGTCTCGTCTCAAGAGGCTCTACGCACACTTTAGCACACAATTGGAGCTCAAGGAGCGTCGGGGACGGGGGTGAGGTTGAAAGGTGTAAGGCGGCGGCGTCAAGGTAAGGTCGAGAATGGCGAGGGTGAAGGTACAGTAATGTAACAAACAAAAACAAAACGAGTATTGTAGCATGAAAGTAGAATAGAATTTAAAAAAAAATGATGATGATGATGATAATAACAACAACAACAACAACAACAAAGTAAAAACTAATCGTGTGAAAAAAATAAATACAATAAGAAGAGAAATTATAACAATAAGGAAATGTAGGTGACAATACAAGTAGGTCAACATTACAATATTATCAACAAGGAAGGGTATAGTGGAAAAACAAGTTGAAGAGGAAAAGAAGATTGTCAAATTTCTAGTTTTACGGAAAATCGGATGGGGAAGAGTAAACCAGAAACAAAAGTGGAAGAAGTTACAAGCATCGTCAGAACACTTAAGTATAGGGAAGGAGTGAAACGGAAGTTACGTGAACCACTAGCAAACAAGATAAAGATACACGGTTGATCAGAAAGCAAGGTGATGCGAAGCAATAAATACCAAAGGAATAATACTGAACATTAAGGAAAAGTGGAGTGAAGTAAAAGAAGTTACGTTACCGTGTCCTATGTCAGAGGGCCAACTCCTATCCTAATAAAGTAAGATAACCAGAAGTAAAAGAAAAGAAATCCTTAACACTAACCACTCACTTTTTTTCCTGCCATTTCCAAATATTGTACCGTCTAGAAATTGCAATATCTATTATTCTAATTACTTTTTCATATAGACGATGATAAAGATTTCATATGGCTGCTTTAGGTATCAAGAATCGTTGCATATAGCAGGAAAATTATCAAGGAGTGGAGATCTAGGAACGATGAGAAGCAAGAGGGTAGAAATGTGCAAAAGTAGAAGAGATGTGAAAAAAGGAGCTATGGAAAGAAGTATACTCGTGAGTTATCAGTCTGAGATACAATAAAGATATGACCAAGTTAAAGATATAACACAGGAAGGAAGCGATGCGAGGATCCGCAGTAACAGCAAGAAAGTGGCGAAGTGGGAAGTGTGTATGATTGTAATTCACCACAGTCGCCTGCTAGTCACCCAGTCAGTCTTTCCCCTACGGAAAGAGCTCATAGCTCATGATACTGACCGATCGTCGAGTAAGACTGAGAATCTATCCAGAGATTTCGCCACCTATAGGTATTCGCACCTCAACTACTTAAGTCTCAATGCAAAGGATACACTTGTGCTGCAACACCTTGACAGTGGTACCTCACAGGCTTAACTGATAGCTTCAAAAACACTTGCCGTTCATGAAAACGTCATCCTGACAGTGGCAACTACGGTTAAACTGATAGCTTTTAAAATAATTACCATCCATTGATAAGTCAGTGAATTCGACCAACACAGGGTAGCCAACAGATTCTCATTAGGTAGCGAAACAATAGGTGAGAACGCTCCAGGTGGCGAAACCTCTGCCACCAACTAAGACCACACCACACCGGGAAAGCGGGGCCACAACCCATCGAGTAACATTCCGTACCCATTTGCTGGTAGGTGAACAGGGGTTACACATCGAGGCTACTCCATTTGCCTCGCCGAGCTTGGGACTCGATTCCGTGCCTTCTCTCTGTTGTGAGCCGAGTTTGCACACCACTACACGTGTGTGTGTGTGTGTGTGTGTGTGTTATTCATCACCGCCAGTCTTTACCTGCACAGCGAGCTCAGACCTCATAAACCGATCTTCGGGTAAGACTGAGACCACATCATACACTATGCACCGGAACAGCGAAACCACAACCCCCTCAAGTTGCATCCCCGACCTATTTAGTGCCAGGGAACAGGGGCTACACATTAATAATGTTTGCCCATTTCACTCGCCACGGCCGGAACTCGAACCCGACCCTCTCGGTTGTGAGATAATCGTGCCAGTCACTACACTATGCAGAGAGAGAGAGAGAGAGATTCTACGCACTGTTGTCCTTGCCATACCATAAACTTAAGGTAAAAAATACAGAAAAGTAATAATAATAATAACAATGACAATAATAATAATAATAATAATAATAATAATAATAATAATAATAATAATAATAATAGTCAAAACAACAATAATGATAATAAAAACAAAAACAACGAAAATAATAATAATAATAATAATAATAATAATAATAATAATAATAATAATAATAATAATAATGATAATAATGCGTGGTGGTATCAATAACAGTATTATTATTATTAGATATAATAATAATAATAATAATAATAATAATAATAATAATAATAATAATAATAATAAATTAATGAACCAACAAGGGAATAATAGAATTATGAATGACAAGAAGTTGCTGTTAAGTGACTAAATTTTTCTACTTAATATTTTACCCTCCCCCCCACTCTCTCTCTCTCTCTCTCTCTCTCTCTCTCAAAGCAACCCAAATGAGGAGGAGGTCGTTAGTCGTAGCTCTGAGGCAACTCAAAGGACCATACATGCATGTGGGCACAGCAAAGCACAGCGAGCGCGCGCGCGCGCGCACACACACACACACACACACACACACACACACACACACACACACACACACATTTCTTGTAAACATTTTCTGAATTTTATTCTCGTTAGTTGCCTTAGGCACACAGGATATCCTCCGGTAATCAAACGTTCCTTCCTTTCTCTCTCTCTCTCTCTCAAAGAACATAAGAAAATGAGGGAAGCTGCAAGAGGCCATTAGACCTGTTCTTGGCAGTCCCTGTGTGAACACCTCTGCCTAATTCCAATTCCACCCATGATCCTCATCCATAAACTTGTTCAATCTTGTTTTAAAACTTCCCAATGTCTGACCATTAATAATATAAATATTAAGTCTGTTCCACTCACATCAACTACCCTATTTGAAAACCAGTCCTTGCTATTTTTCTCCTAAACCTAAATTTCTCCTGCTTGAACCTGTTATTTCTGGTTTTATCCTGATTATTGACACCAAGAAACTTGCTTATGTCCTCTTTGTTATATCCCCTATAGCACTTAAATACTTCCATTAGGTCCCCCTCAACCTACGTCTCTCTAAGGAAAGCAAATTCAGTGCCTTTTATCTCGCTTCGTTCGGAACATTACTCAACCCTTGGATAATTTTAGACATTCCCCTTTGCACTGATTCTAGTAGATCTATATGCTTCCTAAAATGTGGGGACCAGAACTGTACTGCATAATCTTATAAGGTCTAACCAGCGCCAAATATAGCTGTAATATAACTTATGACAGTTTGCATTTAACACTCCCAAAGATGTAATCTAGTACCATATTTGCTTTATTTCTAGCCACAACGCATTATTTTCTTGGACTAAGATCAGAACCAACTCTAACTCCTAAATTATTTTTCATATTCCGAACTTATCTGGGCCTCGTTGTTTATCATACCAATACTGTGGATTACCTTTACCTACACTGAGTACCCTGTTTGCTTTATTTCTAGCCACAATGCATTATTGTCTTAGACAAGATCAGAACTAACTCTAACTCCTATTTTTTTTTTTTTTTTTTTATTCCGAACTTATAAGGCCCTCGTTGTTTATCGTGTAATATTACTCGCGTACCTATATCCCGTGCGCCCTTACCTTTCTTTCGTGTAGATGTGCGCTGATGCGTCTTAAAAAGTGTAGCGTGCGTGCATGGAAGTTCTCACACACACACACACACACACACACACACACACACACACACACACACACACACACAGAAAGAGGG
>CM035187.1:8420884-8428735 GCA_020233015.1 Callinectes sapidus | reverse complement strand
AGCAGCGATACATTAAAAAAAAAACTTTGCTCTCTAACCATGACTATATTAGAGGTCACAGGATTATCGCGTGGGTTTAAATTAAAGCCTGCTGAATGTAGTGGAGGTGCAGTACAGAAGCATTGAAGGGTAACGTCCAGTGTAGCTATTTCTCGTCTCAGTACCAGTGTTGTTCTTTCCTATCCTTCATGTTCATCCCAGAAAACCACCGGATATAGTAATGTCATTCCGTTCTTGCCGCACATTATCAAGTGAGCTGTAATCTATTCCCAGTAAGTAAATGCTGTGAACCTGTTGGTATCATGCGGATAATATGGAGAGAATTCTTTCAGCTTGATCCACGTATTAAGTGTCATCGAGAAACACATTAGTTAGTGACTGGGTGATATTAAAGTAGTATTAGCATTTCCATAAGATGATTAGTTTGTTAAGTTTGGAGTGATTTTAGATTAATTCAGTCACTTTATTAAAAGAAAATCATCTTTTTATATCAATCACTTGGACCTGCTCGAGTGATTTAATCAAATGTTTTGTCTGCTTTTACTTGGTTCACTACTGTACAGCTGCATAAATATGCTTCAAATACTAGGATTGTCTGATCATGGGAGAAGGAAAAATATATTCAACATAGTAAAGTAGAAATAGTTGCGTTTGTTATAGAAATGAAAGCAGCTGTGTATCTTGAAGGGCAAAGCTTAAGGTAGTGACTGGGTAGCAATGGAGATGTACTTTCCAAGATGTAGCTACTGAATAGTCATGGGAAACCAGACTTGTGAGTAAAACAGTGAATGATGCGTAAATAATTTTAGTAAGTTAACTATAATTAGTGGATGATCAGAGTTGACGCTTGTTAAGAGTCATCGGTACTTTTTGAGGACGCTCAGTGGACTACCATCTTGTCTTTGTACAGTACTCCAGACAGACCAGCATTTCCTGTGGTCTCTTCACCCTGGAGGGCAGCCGTTGCGTATGCTGCTTTCTCCTGGCGGGTGCCCTTGCCGCAGGCGCATCTGGCTGAGCAGCTTCTTTATTTCGTCTAAGTATTGACCTCGACCTCAGGCTACGGCCCACTCCTGTCATGCACCTTGTCAGTCATATCCTCCAGTGACTTGGACAGTTTCTATTTCGTATTGAAGTGGCATAGTCAGCAGTGAGTGGCCTCGTCCACGACACATATCCTCTTGCTGGTTTTATGTTGTTGCCACGTTACGAGTAAAGAAACTTTATGTAGTCCAACTGATTACTTTGGTCCTTGTACTTTCTTAATATTGTAGTAATTCAGTTTACAGCATTCTGTAGACCATTTGAGTCTCGTGTTGTTTTAGAGACAAAAAGGAAGACTAGAGAGAAAGAAGGGGGTGGGGGGGGTGAGGTAAGGCACGAAGGGAGAGATGGAAGGGCAGAGGAAGATGTAAGGAATTTATTTATGTGTTGTATTTATATTATGTAAGAGAGGGAATCCGGCCAAGGGCAACAATAATAGCAAAAACCGAAAGACCATTAATTGCAGTTTCCTGAAAGGATAAAAGAATTAGCCGTAGAAAGAATACATCAGTTTAAGTGTTTGGGCTTTATGATCGATGACCAGTTGAAGGCCATGTTAATACAAATATGGTGTCAAAGAAATGTAACCAAAGATTACACTTTGTACTTATCTTGCGTAACCTACATGTTGATAAAATTATCATTAGCTTATTGTACAAATCAGTATCAGAATCAGTTGTAAACTTTTCAATCATTGCCTGGTATGGAAAGCTAACTTGTAAAGATAAAAATAAGTTGGAAAGATTGTTAGAAAGGCAGGAAAACTAGGTGCAGAGACCATATCACTAGATAAACTTTATCAACTAGGTACATTGAAACAAGTAAGCAGGATTAGGAAAGATGTAACTCATCCGCTACATAACTGTTATACATATAAGTAGTCATAATAACTGTATGTGATAGTTTGTGATAGGGGCAAATATATATTATTGAATAATATTATTGGATGTATAAGATAAGAAAGTAACACTTAATGTGAAATAGCTAATGTAATGTTTTTTATTTATTTTTTAATATTTCAATATTTTAATATTTTTATTCTAATATTTTTTAATTTTAATATTTTATTGCTTTACTGATTTTCTCTATTTTCCTAATGTCCAGACAACTAATTGGGAACTCTTAAGCCAAAATTAATTTCATTTTGTATTATATTTTGTATTACAATTTGGCAAACAAAGTATCTTATTTTATTTTATATTATAGAGTAAAGTCATAGGAAGTTGGAAATACAGAAGCAGGCAGGGAGTTCCAGAGTTTAGCATAGAAAGGAATGAATGATTGAGAGTACTTGTATCAGAGAGTAATAAACTTAGTTAGGTTTATGGAAGTGGGAAATGAAAGGTGGAACGAGAGAGAGAGAGAGAGAGAGAGATGAGGAAAAGAATGGGTTGTAAGGGTGCAGCCGAGATAAGGGTTAGACAGAGAAAGGATGAATGAGATGAGAGTTGAAGTTGAAGTTCTAAGGATTTTGAGTGTTTGTGCCGTTTTAGTTAAACGCGCAAAATTTCTGCATTACAGTATTTACAAGAGACACATTCTTAATAAAAAGACTAGTAATTTATGTCGCCTTTGAAATTAATCATGGTGAGGGATTGAAATATTTCTGAACACACACACACACACACCAGGTGGTGCAGTGCTACCACTGCACCACCTGGTGTGTGTGTGTGTGTGTTCAGAAATATTTCAATCCCTCACCATGATTAATTTCAAAGGCGACATAAATTACTAGTCTTTTTATTAAGAATGTGTCTCTTGTAAATACTGTAATGCAGAAATTTTGCGCGTTTAACTAAAACGGCACAAACACTCAAAATCCTTAGAACTTCAACTTCAACTCTCATCTCATTCATCCTTTCTCTGTCTAACCCTTATCTCGGCTGCACCCTTACAACCCATTCTTTTCCTCATCTCTCTCTCTCTCTCTCTCTCTCGTTCCACCTTTCATTTCCCACTTCCATAAACCTAACTAAGTTTATTACTCTCTGATACAAGTACTCTCAATCATTCATTCCTTTCTATGCTAAACTCTGGAACTCCCTGCCTGCTTCTGTATTTCCAACTTCCTATGACTTTACTCTATAATATAAAATAAAATAAGATACTTTGTTTGCCAAATTGTAATACAAAATATAATACAAAATGAAATTAATTTTGGCTTAAGAGTTCCCAATTAGTTGTCTGGACATTAGGAAAATAGAGAAAATCAGTAAAGCAATAAAATATTAAAATTAAAAAATATTAGAATAAAAATATTAAAATATTGAAATATTAAAAAATAAATAAAAAACATTACATTAGCTATTTCACATTAAGTGTTACTTTCTTATCTTATACATCCAATAATATTATTCAATAATATATATTTGCCCCTATCACAAACTATCACATACAGTTATTATGACTACTTATATGTATAACAGTTATGTAGCGGATGAGTTACATCTTTCCTAATCCTGCTTACTTGTTTCAATGTACCTAGTTGATAAAGTTTATCTAGTGATATGGTCTCTGCACCTAGTTTTCCTGCCTTTCTAACAATCTTTCCAACTTATTTTTATCTTTACAAGTTAGCTTTCCATACCAGGCAATGATTGAAAAGTTTACAACTGATTCTGATACTGATTTGTACAATAAGCTAATGATAATTTTATCAACATGTAGGTTACGCAAGATAAGTACAAAGTGTAATCTTTGGTTACATTTCTTTGACACCATATTTGTATTAACATGGCCTTCAACTGGTCATCGATCATAAAGCCCAAACACTTAAACTGATGTATTCTTTCTACGGCTAATTCTTTTATCCTTTCAGGAAACTGCAATTAATGGTCTTTCGGTTTTTGCTATTATTGTTGCCCTTGGCCGGATTCCCTCTCTTACATAATATAAATACAACACATAAATAAATTCCTTACATCTTCCTCTGCCCTTCCATCTCTCCCTTCGTGCCTTACCTCACCCCCCCCCCCACCCCCTTCTTTCTCTCTAGTCTTCCTTTTTGTCTCTAAAACAACACGAGACTCAAATGGTCTACAGAATGCTGTAAACTGAATTACTACAATATTAAGAAAGTACAAGGACCAAAGTAATCAGTTGGACTACATAAAGTTTCTTTACTCGTAACGTGGCAACAACATAAAACCAGCAAGAGGATATGTGTCGTGGACGAGGCCACTCACTGCTGACTATGCCACTTCAATACGAAATAGAAACTGTCCAAGTCACTGGAGGATATGACTGACAAGGTGCATGACAGGAGTGGGCCGTAGCCTGAGGTCGAGGTCAATACTTAGACGAAATAAAGAAGCTGCTCAGCCAGATGCGCCTGCGGCAAGGGCACCCGCCAGGAGAAAGCAGCATACGCAACGGCTGCCCTCCAGGGTGAAGAGACCACAGGAAATGCTGGTCTGTCTGGAGTACTGTACAAAGACAAGATGGTAGTCCACTGAGCGTCCTCAAAAAGTACCGATGACTCTTAACAAGCGTCAACTCTGATCATCCACTAATTATAGTTAACTTACTAAAATTATTTACGCATCATTCACTGTTTTACTCACAAGTCTGGTTTCCCATGACTATTCAGTAGCTACATCTTGGAAAGTACATCTCCATTGCTACCCAGTCACTACCTTAAGCTTTGCCCTTCAAGATACACAGCTGCTTTCATTTCTATAACAAACGCAACTATTTCTACTTTACTATGTTGAATATATTTTTCCTTCTCCCATGATCAGACAATCCTAGTATTTGAAGCATATTTATGCAGCTGTACAGTAGTGAACCAAGTAAAAGCAGACAAAACATTTGATTAAATCACTCGAGCAGGTCCAAGTGATTGATATAAAAAGATGATTTTCTTTTAATAAAGTGACTGAATTAATCTAAAATCACTCCAAACTTAACAAACTAATCATCTTATGGAAATGCTAATACTACTTTAATATCACCCAGTCACTAACTAATGTGTTTCTCGATGACACTTAATACGTGGATCAAGCTGAAAGAATTCTCTCCATATTATCCGCATGATACCAACAGGTTCACAGCATTTACTTACTGGGAATAGATTACAGCTCACTTGATAATGTGCGGCAAGAACGGAATGACATTACTATATCCGGTGGTTTTCTGGGATGAACATGAAGGATAGGAAAGAACAACACTGGTACTGAGACGAGAAATAGCTACACTGGACGTTACCCTTCAATGCTTCTGTACTGCACCTCCACTACATTCAGCAGGCTTTAATTTAAACCCACGCGATAATCCTGTGACCTCTAATATAGTCATGGTTAGAGAGCAAAGTTTTTTTTTTAATGTATCGCTGCTGGTGGTAATTGTAGTACAAGTAATGGTAGTGGTAGTATCAGAAATGATGGCAGTGATAATAGTGGTGGTAATGGAACGTAATAACGGTAGTGGTTGTAGAAACGGTAAACACACACACACACATACCTTCCATGGAGGGAATAAACATGTGGCCCAGCGGGACGACAGACAGACAACGGCCCACTACTGACACTTTAGAGCACGAGATGAGGAGGGAGAGGAGGAAAGAAAGGAGAGGCGTTGTACTCCGCAGGCGATCTACTATTTGAGGGCGGGAGAGAAAGTCCTTTCTTCCTTCCTTCTCTCCTCCGTCTGTCTTGCCTTCCGTTCACCTCAGCGTCGGTACCTGGAGAGAAACTCTCTCTCTTTCCAGACAACCCCAGTATTCTAGTCAAATCATTGTCAACAAAACACTATCCTGCATTTAAATAGCCCCTTCAAAGCACATAAAGTTAAGGTTCTAAGCTCTAAACACACGTTTCCAAGAGGCTGCCCAAACCACTGCGTTAATACTCGCAACAGATTCCTGTGATCGTGGTGGGAGCGATGAGCGACACACCTCCACACCAATAAGCATCTCCAGTGGAACTGAGTCTGAGTTGCCGAGTGCCGACTGCCGTCCGGCGGTAACCCCAGCGAGTGTGACGTGAGTGGACAAGAGGTGGTGGTGGTGGTGCTTGTGGTGAATGGGGTAGTGCGGGACAGGGTGTTATTTCGATGTAGTACCATGAAGGTATGATATATGGAGGTATATCATAGCTCCATGGTACTACATACGCTCTCTCTCTTATTCGTATGACGCAAACACTTCACACGAAAGAATGGCGGAGAGAGAGAGAGAGAGAGAGAGAGAGAGAGAGAGAGAGAGAGAGAATGTGTGTGTGCGCGCGCGCACGTGTTACTCCATAACAAGATGTATTGCATACCCGCAAACTTAATTACTTTACATTACACACAACAGACACACACACACACACACACACACACACAACACACACACACACACACACATACATTACATACTTACATGATTATATAATATATATATATATAATATGATATATATATATATATATAATATTATATATATATATATATATATATATATATTTTTTTTTTTTTTTTTTTCTAATGGACTTTGGAAATCTAAACTTAGTTAATCAGAACTTACGTTCTCTCATCCGGAGAATAGAGAAAACATCTTACAAACTCAATAATGCAGCTACTGCTGTAGACTTTAATAAAACATGTATACAGAAAGGCCTCCTATCCAAATATATATATATATATATATATATATATATATATATATATATATATATATATATATATATATATATATATATATATGCAAAAGAGTCCTGATCTTTAAGGATGACTGGCAACCCTGCGGTGCAGTCGTCCACATACTTCAAGCGATGGGGATGTTGGTGAGAACGTCATTAATTAGTAACAGGAAACAAAATGAACTCATCTCGATGACCTGGGGAACTCCACATATCAGCTTTTGCAAATAGACGGATACCTGATAGTAGCAGGCTTTTCGCCTCCCTATAAGAAAGTCGGCAGATAAGGAAGAGGGTCCGGTCTGATGGCCTTGATAATGACAACAGTTTGGTTTACCAGATCAAAGGCTTTTCTCAAGTCCACAACAGCAAGAGCTGGAGAGGTGCTGCATTTTTCCAAGTGACTATAAATGAATTCAAGGAAGCTGATTAGGTAATGAGAGGTGGATGTGACTCTGTTGCTGCCAAACGGTTGGCTATCAAGTTCACTTTTTTGTTGTAAGTGCAGTCAAAGAGAAAGTTCTCATATATCAGGCTAGGATTTGATGTAATAACCACTGGCCTCATGTCGTTGGATGACTATGGACTGAGAGTTTTAGGGATTAGTGTGACAATGTTATCCAATCCAAAGGGCATGAGTACTGAGATAAAATACATCTATTATTGAACAAAGAACTGTAGCTAGTTCGGGAGTAATTCCATTATAAATTTTAATGGGTAGGTAAGTAAATGTTTCTTGAAGGCATCCACCAACTGGACGATGGGAGAAAGGGGAGGGAAAGTTTGACAGATAATGGTAAAATGACCAATGATCCCTTCTGCCTCACTATCAGCACTATTAGCAGAAAGGTGTAAAGTACGAGGAGGTGAAGAATTCTTTAGTGGACCACACAAAGCTTTGATCTTAAGAGTTCCACGGTCTGCTGTTGGCAAGTTAAGCTGGTAAATTTCGTTTGGGTAATAATTTGCCTTAGCGATCTTAATTTTCTGTATAACTCTATACCATACTTTCCTAAATTGCATTGGGCAAGAGTGTAAAGCCCAATTCCGCAGACAAGTGAGTTTTTTTTTTTAATGCGGGGCGTCATCCACGGGACATCAGATGGGGTCAGTGTGTGTGTGTGTGTGTGTGTATTCATCAAGACCTGATCACAAGCTGACCTGCAACCACAATAACTGCCTCGCT
>CM035187.1:8398384-8418384 GCA_020233015.1 Callinectes sapidus | reverse complement strand
AATTGGTTGTTACCCAACCAATTCATAATTTGGTGTGGTTTACATAAAAAGATGAAAAATTTATTCCTATCCCTCATTTCGGAAAAACTAAGCATATTATTTCATATATGGATGCATTTCATAGAACTATATCTAAAATATTACTAAAAAGTATTGTACGATAGAATATCAATGCTTAGCTGGGTAGTATTTAACGTGATAAGTGAGGAGCACGTGATGCGAAGTGAGGAGTACTGTCGAGACGGGCGGTGAATTATACAGGAACAGTGCAGTCTTTTAAAAGAAGGGAAACACATAAGAAACGTGATTTCTAGACAAGTCTGGAATCTTCTTTGATATCCATATACTTATTTCTGTCCTTCTGTACACCCTCCAATATACTGAGATGGTAAATCGTGTAAAATAGAAGGAGTTGACGAAGAGGCGGGGGTAGCCGCTTCTTTCATCAAGCCTCTGTATTATTGCCACCAAGCTCCTCTTGCGCTCATCGAAGGGGGTAAATCTGACCTAAAATACACAAAGAGAGAGATTTCGGGATGAAGAGAGAAGAGAGCGTTTGATAATGTGGGCGCGTATTCTTCATTCTTGCCGGGATCACGCCGCGCACTGCTGAGGCGTCCTCATTTCACCACACAGCAGATGATTGATATCCTCCCAAGCCAGAATAAAATTTTGCTACTTTTCAGGACAAGTTTGTTTTCCAGTCAATATTTGATGCTTTTTCAAATTTAGATAGTTTCTTTCTGTGGAAATCTTAACTTTTTTATGACACTAAACTAACCTAACCTTACATTTAAAATTAAAGAAACTAGTCTAACCATTTCATAACTTGGAACTGATTTCTACAAGAAAACATTATCATTTTTAAATCATTCATAGCTTATGTATATAAAGTAGGTAATTACATTAGAAATTAGCAACTGTGAAAATGTGCTTATTAGTCATGACTTTATGACAAGAAGTTGTACTGGACATCAGGCTTGGTTAATGTTGCTGACTTTTTAATTAATCACTATTCCTCACTCCTCAGAGGATTAGACTCTCCAAGGCAGAGTTAGCATTGAAAAAAACAAATCTCACCCCAAAAAGGAGTAAAAGTTTGAGGGAATGTTTTTAAGGGATTTCAAATATATTTAGCATGGAAAAGAAAATATAAACAAATTTCAAAGATGATATCAAACTTGTTTTCTTTGATTTCCTGACTTTTTGTTTCTCAATGTGGCCTAATTGCTGATTTTCTCACTAAGGACTTGGAAAGACTGACCCTACGATAAGGACTTTGTTTTGCTTAATACTTGGAGCTTTTGATGGTAATATGTGGTAAACTAATTATGATACCGATTTCCATTCAAGCTCCATCCCCCAAATAAAAAGACTTCATTTTATCATTTATTTTATTCTTTGCATTGATTTATTCATACTTTTAAATTAAGTGTCTAAAATTTCTCTTCTCTCTCTGGTCTAATTTTTCTTGTTTGTGTTCTGAGGGCTTGTGTCATAACAGTGAATGGTGGTGGTGGTGGTCCAGCGGATTATGATCGTGGTGGTCCCTCTTGGAGGTGTGACAGGAGCAACAACGGTGTGTGTAGTTGAGTGGTTAGGTGATGGAGAGCCACCACCATTGCCAGCTCAACAGCTGGCAATGGCTCCTGCCTATTAGCTGTGCTCTCCAGATGTCACACATGAATCTATAAAGTGTAAGAAGGAGTTTAGTAATAGGGGAGTGCCTATGGCGGTATTTAGAACCAAATAGTAGGGGTAAGAAAAACAAATATTGAAGGTCCTGGGTGTCGCTTGTCCTATCACATTTTCCTACAGTTAAGTAATACAGGCAATATACCCATTAACCATAAATGCACAACATGCCAAAGAAGGCGTTATACCACTAGTGATTGCTTGTTATTCAGTACTTACATTGTTGAGACATTTCTTCTGCGTTGTCTTTTGAACTGGGAGAAGTGAAGCGGGAGAGAGTCAGGAGACGACTGACGGCCAGTGGTGGCTTGCCTAGCTGTGAGGCTGTGTTCGTTCGTCCAAAGTTTTCAGAGCACCACCATAAAAATATAACCAAATCTTCCACATTATTGTTATAAACCTGTCATTAGCAAGCAACACTGTAAATATTTTATCATCTTTATATTTTACAAGTACTTTTACTTTGAAAACCCGTAAAATACAAAAGGTTCACACAACTAAAAGTCAAAGTCAAATCACAAGGCTTTGAAAAAATTAGTATGAGGAAGTGTGAGTCTCGCAGCCAATCAGCAACTTTGTTCGGGGTCTAACTGCACCTGAGAATGTAGGCCCAATGTCATTCATTAAATCCTAACCACATGGAGAATTCCTCTGAATTTCAGTATCAGAAAAGAGTTACTACATTTATTTTGCTTACATGATACTACTTATCATATGTTCATCCGCCTCAGAATAGAAGTTTTTATTGATTTAAAACTGGAAAAGTTGGCACCTTTATCGCAGCCTTCAGCACATGCGTCCGGGTTTCACCGGTCGTGCTCTGGAAGGCGTTCGGGTGTAGGGTGGTTGGGATGGACGCCACTGAAAACGCCTTATATACACACCATACTATACAGCTGTGTGTGTGTGATGCGTGGTGCGGGCCAGCTACCCTTGGCTCTTCACGTCTGACAGCGTCTAGTAAAGGAGCACTTGTTCCCATAATCTTGTTCGCTTCATTCTTTTTAATACAAAAACAACTTTATACTACTAAATTGTACCTTCCTCTTATCATACATGAGACTCAAACTCTAATATCTATGAGAGGAGTGCAATGTTGACTATATAAAATAAAAATATAGTAGTTCCATTGTTTCCCTTTACAAGTATGATATGAATAACCAAATTCATATTAAGAGGATAAAAATTACTAAAAGAAAGGTTATTAAAATACAAAAAATAATAATTTCAAAGAAATACGAATCAAAGAAATTTTATGGTGCCTGTTTAAAAAGGTGAACTTCCAGAAGGCATACAGCAGTTTACCGCTAAGCCACCAGAAGGCCTACAGCAGTTTTCCGGTTAATATACTGTACCCTATTGTAGGTATAAGCATATTTTACTCTCATGTATACTATATATGCATATTGTACCATATTGTAGCCTATGAGTATGTGTGCGAGACAATATAGGCTGTTTACTGTACAGTACAGAACTGTATTGTGCTCAATTTTCAATGTCCAGACTTTTTCACTCTCTGGACATGGCCCAGTCTGTATTAGTTCGTAAAAACGAGGCCTGACTGTGTGTGTGTGTGTGTATATATATATATATATATATATCTATATATATATATATATATATATATATATATATATATGTGTGTGTGTGTGTGTGTGTGTGTGTATTTACCTAGTTGTATTATACAGGGTTTGAGCAGGGCTCATATTGTCCTGTCTCCATATCTATATATATCCAACATTTCCTTAAATTTCTGCACACTTGCTGCTGTAACAATCTCTTCACTTAATCCATTCCAAACATCCACCGTTCTATGTGGAAAGCTGTACTTTTTAATGTCTCTGAAACATTGTCTTTTCTGATCCTCTTTGAATGCCCTCTCATCCTTCTACCATCATCTTCCTTTAGTACCACCAAATCCTGTTTGTCAATCTTGTCAATGCGGTTCACTATTTTATACATCGTTATTAGATCTCCTCTTTCTCATCTCGCTTGTAAGGTTGGCAGTTCCATTTCCTTCAACCTCTCCTCATATGTTAAATCTTTCAGCTCCAGTACCATCTTTGTGGCTGCCCTCTGAATCCTTTCTATCTTCGTTACATCTTTCTTTTTATGTGGAGACCACACAACTGCTGCATACTCTAACCTGGGACGTATCATAGTGGCTATAATTTTTTTCATCATATCTTTATCCATATAATGGAATGCCACCCTGATATTCATTAACATTCTGTGTGTCGAGCCACATATCCCATTTATATGTCGTTCTGGGGTCAGGGAATCCTGTACAATCACTCCCAAGTCCTTCTCTTCTCCTAATAAGCCTGGTACTAAATGGTGAGTGAGAATGCTGGGTTATCTGGTGGGGAGACAAAGTTTGGTGATAAATGTAGTAAAAAAAACATATGATTTATTGTTTATCACCAAATTTCATCTCTCCATCAGAAAACCATATTCTTCCACCAATCCCAACCTAACCAAATCAAACCAAACCAAACCAAACTAAGCCAAGCCAAGCCAAACCAAGCCAAGCCAAGCCAAGCCAAGCTAAGCCAAACCAAACCGGCCGTATGTGGAGCTGGTGAATTTATGTGCAAACTTCACTAAACTTCGGTGCATTTGTGTTTGATGGTCAAGAGTACACACAGCATCACAGTTTGGCCATGGGCTCTCCCCTCAGAGTGGTGATGGCTTCTCTCTATATGAAGATGTTGGAAAAGGATAGATATATTCGGATCATGGGGAGAGGTGCTAATTGGTTTCGCTACGTGGATGATGTGCTAGTTATAATGCCAAAAAACATAAATGTTGAAAACAAGCTCATGATGCTGAATTCAGTGAATGAGTACATACAATTCACCACGGAGCAAGAAACGGGAAATAAATTTCCTTTCCTTGACACTGTGGTACACCGAGTTGGGAATGTTTTAAAATTCTCCATGTACAGGAAGCCCACTAACAAGGATGACTTCATTCATTACTTGTTGGGGCACAATGACAGAACCAAGTCAGGAGTGGTGATTGGCTTTTAGCAAGGGCCCTTACAGTATGCGACGAGGAATGTTTAAACAATGAGTTAACGTATGTAACACAGGCATTTCAGAAGCTGTCTTATCCTTTAGGACTTCTGAAAAAGCTAAGAAAAAAGGCAATGGACATTTTCAAGAAGAGCAGTGAAGAGAGAAAAACAGTGAATGAGGAATGTTTAGTCGTACCATACACAAAAGAGGTAAAAGCTGTCAGGAGGGTTTTGTCTGATGCAGGCATGCGCATAGTGCGTGGAAGGACAAGTGATGACACGAGGCGAAAAAAGTGTGGTATACTCCACCCCTTGTGGCAGCTGTTCTGCCGCATACTATGATGAAACGGTGCAAGGAATGGAAAGAAGATTGAAGGAGCATAGAAGCGACCTAAGACACCACAGAACCACCAATTCCCCTCATATCAGATGCATAGGAGCATGGACATTTGCCACGTTGGGAAAACGTGGCAGCCCTGAACACAAAAATGGAAAAAAGGAAGAGGAAGCTGGTGGAGGCCGCATACATTGCTATTTTCCTCATCACCAACCATAGAGAGGGCTTTGTAAGGCTCTCTCAGCAGCCAAACTCGCACTAATAGACCAATCAGCGCGCTCCCCTGGCAGACACCCGCACTGGTGATCCACAACGAGTGAATATAAGCAGCTGTTCTTTCCATATCTGTCACTCATTCTCTGAAGAAGACATTCTGTCGAAGCGTTGGAATAAAGAGTATCACTGAACCAGCCCAAGTTTTTCCTTACCATCTTTACACTCATTTGTCTTACTACTACTATGTATATACTGCATGCACATGTGATTGTGTAACTGTTGTTGTTTGGGTTGCATAAAGCAACTCATGTGAGGCATCTGTTGGCCACTCAACAAAATATTGCATACAAGTGAAAAGAGATGTACCCAAATTATATATTTGGGGGAGGATTTTGGACCCCATGTAAATTAAAAAACATGTAAAATGAACAAGCGTAAAACGAGAGGTACCTGTATATACAGTGAGTCCTCCTTATACGGTAATTCTTCCACAGCTGTCTGCCCAGCAGCGTGATGTCATGCACTGGTATGGCGTCACAAGCATTCAGTATTTGGTCTGAGCTCACGGGGCTCAGACACAGCTGCTCACTCTAGCAGTCACTAGACGGCGTTGGTGTCTGTTTGTTTGTTTTTCAAAGATTGATATCAGCCTTGCTGGAAAGGAGCCTCAAGAAGGCTTTTCCAGTCATGATGGTGACATTTTACTGGGGTTTCTTTTACTGCACTTGGCCTGTTTTGGGGCGTGGAGGCACTGCTTTGCTGGTTCAGGCAGTTACTCTGTGAGACTTGCACAGAGTGTAAGTGTGCAGTGTGCATTGACATTTAGTGGGGATTTAACCAACATGGCAATTGTGGGATTGCCACATCTTGCTCCTCCACAAATTCCCTATTCAAGCTGGTATGTATTGTGTTTGCTCTTTATTACATATCCTGCCCCATTATATATTTGGTAATTATTACCCTCAATTCTATTTACAGTAAGAAAATTCACAGATATAGTATCTGCTCGTGTTTTGTTTACACCATACCATAGCACCACCACGTTATGCGACCACCATAAATAACAGCCAGTCTCTTCCCGCGTTTCACATTGAACACAAGTTAAATCCTTACAGTGTGTTTTTTGTGGATATTATAATATTATTATCATGGTACCCTCATCTTAATCTGACCACTCAGCAGAAGACGAGAAAGGGCTGAGATCCCTACTGCCCCCAGCCTCTGGAGGGACATCATCTGATAGAATACGTGGTGAGTGAAGGGTAAATAAAAACATTTTCTATTTATTTCTTTTGTGCAGTACTTTATATTTTTTTATGTGACTATTTTCATATATTTTCATATCTGAAGGGGTGACTTTCGACATGCTGGAACACATATCCTATTATTACATGTTATAATGAGCTTGGTATACAGTAATCGAGGTACCCCGTGCTGAAATGAGGTAACCACCACTAATAAAAACTTGAGAAAACAGCATTTGAAGTTTTGTGCTCTCGCCAGCCCCTCAACCCATGCACCTCACTCCCATTCTAGAGCGGGAGTGAGGTACATGCGGCGAGTGTTGCATACCTCGCCACGAACTGTCAAATGCTGTTTTCTCGTTTGCTAGACTTTTGGCAATATTAGTAATATTAAGTTTTAACATTCTACTGCTCAATGTATATAAATGAGGCCCCAGAGGGGCATAACCCACCAACAGACAGATTTTGAGTTAGTACTGGATTTGGCCAGCAGAGGGGTGTAGAAAGCACATGGAAGTTGTTGCCAGGCAAAATCATGCCATATGGCCTCAGCACGAAGCCCTGTAATCGCATGTTTTCACACTCGCCAACTATATGTCAACTCTGTCTTACCGAGCCAGATGGGCATAATGCTCGGACAATGGCAGCGTGCTGCTGCTACACTCCCCCCGCCCCAGCCAATCACCGAGCGGCGTTCAAGGTTACACCGCCATACTATCCCCATGTCCCAGTCTTTAACTACTCTTTAAATACTTAAAATATGATAACATTTAACTTCCAAAAATTCATTAAAAATTAAGATTTGCCTAAAAATTGATAAAACTTTCGCATATTACATTACGGACTAGTTCTTGTACATTCCCTATAAATTAATCATTATAAATATTATTGTGCTACCTAAAATATGTTCTACAAACAAAGAAAAAATAAAAAAAAAGCGAAAACAAACTCAAATATGGTTAAAATAATAAATATTGACCGTCTCATTATTTTGATATATTATACTAATGAATTACTGGGTTTACATTTGCGGTATAAGTAATTAACTTTAAATGCATTTATCTCGAAATACACAAACTAAGGGTTACGCCCCTCTGGCACAGGGGCCTCAAATGATAGTTACAGTTGTGGACAGGTGAAACAGAGAGTACTAAAAAAAAGTAAATATTTTGACTACTGTCTCTGTTTCATCTGTCCACAACAGTTACTGTACATTTCTTCCATTTCCACTCATCGGCCATTTCCGGGAACTAGAGGGTGAAGTAAATTCTGGTCTCTCATGTCCTTCACCGTCAGCCATGATGCAGCACAAAAACACTTAAAATCCACGCAAAAAGTAGAGCAACACAGAGTAACAGTGTTGAAGGTGGTGTCGTGCTGGAATACTGAGGCTGGGCACGGCAGGCTGGTCATTGACTGGCAGGCAATGACGCAACACCTCAGACACAGACGCAGATTGGCCACACCCTTCCCTTGGTTGCTTACCTCTGTCCTGCTCAGAAATTACAGTCACTCGGCCAAATAGCAAAAATCTGCTAGATACTATTAGGAGTATATTCCTTAAGGACATTTCTAGTCAATTTAAGGTAAATGAAATACATCATGTGTACCAGCATGAATTTGCCTATACAATGCACGTGAAAACTCGATTTCAATCAAACTGTCCCTTACCTCGCTTCAGCACGGGGCGCCACAATTTTGATTTGTGGTAGGGTTTTCAGGAACACAAATGTACCGAATAACGAAGATTTACTGTATATATACAAGTACATACATATACACACACAGGTCTCTATCTGTGTATGTGTGTGTGTGTGTGTGTGTGTGTGTGTGTGTGTGTGTGTATGTGTGTGTGTGTGTGTGTGTGTGTGTGCGTGTGTGTGTGTATTTACCTAGTTGTATTATACAGGGTTCGAGCGAGGCTCATAGTGTCCTGTCTCCATATCTCCATATATCCAACATTTCCTTGAATTTATGTACATTGGTTGCTGTAACAATCTCCACCTTTAATCCATTCCAGGTGTTAACAATTCTATGTGGAAAACTGTACTTTTTTGTGTCCTTTAGACACCAACTCTTTCTGATCTTTCTTGTGTGTCCTCTCGTCTGTCTAGTTTCTTCTTGCATCATCACCAGGTTTTGCGAGTCCAGCTTTTCCATACCATTTACTATTTCATATAGAGTTATTAGATCTCCTCTCTTTCTTCTATCTTGTAGAGTTGGCAGTCCCATTTCTTTTAATCTGTCTTCATATGTCAGCTCCCTTAATTCTGGTGCCATTTTTGTGGCAACTCTTTGGATCCTTTCTAGTTTGCTTATATCCTTTTTCACATTTGGTGACCATACCACTGCTACATACTCCAACTTCGGACATACCATATAGGTTGGAATTTTTTTCATCATATCCTTGTTCATGTAGTGGGAGGCCACCCTGATGTTTGTTAACATTCTATATGTTGACCCAAATAGTTTATTTATGTGCCTCTTTGGGCTCAGTGTATCCTGTATCACCACCCCTAAGTCTTTTTCTTCTTTTGGCCTGGGTATTTCCTCTTGTCTCATTTTGTAACTCCATTTTGGCCTTCATTTACTCTTGCCTAGCTCCATCACATGACATTTCTCTATGTTAAACTCCAGTTCCCACCTTTTACTCCATTCATCAATCTTGTCTATGTCTCTTTGTAGCTCTCAACAGTCCTCAGCGTTTTTAATAATTCTCATTAATTTAGCGTCATCCGCAAACAAATTCATATAAGTGGTCACGCTGCACTGCATATCATTTATATATACCTGGAACATGATGGATGCTAGAACTGACCCCTGTGGTACTCCACTTGTTACTTTCCTCCAACTTGAAGTTTCTTCTCTGATCACAGTTCTCATTTCTCTATCTTTCAAATAATTCTGCATCCATTCTAATAGTTTCCCTCGCAGTCCACCTACATGCTTCTGTTTCCATAACAGTCTCTTGTGTGGAACTGTATCGAATGCTTTTTTGATATCTCATTCCTTGCTTCATTGTATCTCTCTCTATTAATTTCACTCCTCTGTTTTTTCAGTTTCCTCCAAGTTCTGTCTTTTACTTGCTTCGCTTCTGCACATCTGGCATTGTACCACATGTGTTTGCAATTCTTTATTTTGTATTTACGTACATATTTTTCCAAACCTTCATGATACTTCCTCAGGAACATTTCATATTTGTCCTGTGCTCTTTTGCCATCCATGATTGCTCTCCAATCTATATTTTCAAAAAATGTCCTTAAGTCTTCAAAGTTGGCCCTCGCATAATTTAACCTTTCATTTTTATAATCTTCTCTTCTTGCTAATGCCCATTCTTGTAAATCCACTTCAATCAATACATGGTCACTTCTTCCCACTGGGCTTAGATACTTTATGATGGGTTGGAGTTTTTTTTTTTTTTTTTTTTTTGTGAACACTAGGTCTAGCATTGATGGTTCATCCTCTCCTCTCAGCCTAATGAATTCCTCCACCCATTGATCCAGTGTGTTCTCCATGACTACCTGCAACATTTCTTCACTCCAAGATCCTGCATTTCCACTCTCTTCCATTTCTTTCCAGTTAACACCTTTGCAGTTAATGGCTCCCACTAGCAGTACTTTTCTGTCCTTCCTCATCATGTTACCCAGGCATTTTAACGCCTCCTTCTGCATTGCTTTATATTCTTCCAATTTCCATGTATTTGTTCTTGGTGGCACATGTTACTATAATTTTCCTCCTATCTCTTCCACTGGTTTGAATTGTTATACCGATGACTTCTGCCAGTCTATACCCATATTGCACTCCCTCCACAGCTATGTCTTCTTTCATCATTATTAATACTCCTCCTCTTTTTCCTTTTCTAATCTCCAAGTTTTAAATCACTCTTGCTGGAAATTTACATAGATCTCTTCCTTTAATTTTGTTTCCACCATGCAGAACACGTCTGGTTTTTGATTCCTTAAATAATCTTTAATCTCTAACATGCTGCTTATTAACCCATCCACATTTGTATATGCTACCTTTAATGAATCTCTCTCTCCATCTCTCATACCTCCTGCAGCTGCTATTGTGTTTCATCTGCTTACTCTTCTTTCCCCCATATAAACCATCTCCTCAACCTCATATCTAGTACCCTCTAATAAAATTTCTTCTACTCGGTCTCTGTCCTCTGTAAGTTTTTTTCCTTAGCTTCTTGTCTTAACTCTTTCTCCTTCTGTCTTTCTTCTAAATTCATGTCTCTCTTTATCCATACATCTTTGCACTCCGAAGTTTGGGCTAATCTACTAGCTCTTGCTGTTATCTCTTCCACTGCCAACTGTGACTCATTCTCACTTTTAGTGGTCTTATATTGCCTTCACTGTATTTTCCTATTCTGTGTGTTTCTTCAAGCTCCTGGTCTAAATTCTGCATGTCATCTTAAACCTTCTTAATTACTTTCCTTACTAATTCCCTCTCCTCTCTTTCCCTCCTGTATTTATTTGGATTTTTCTTTTCCTGTAAACCATATATAACCATACATTTCTTTCTGTCCACTGTGTCTCTCACTAAATCTTCCTTCTCTTTAATTATCTGAATTACTGTGTCCTTTGTTTGTGTGTGTGTGTGTGTGTGCGCACGCATGTGCATTACAGTAGAGCTTAAGAACATGCAGGCCAGTATGACCTATACGAAGCAGCCCCTTTAATCATAGTATTTATCCAACCCACCTATCATCTGTATCCATACTTTCATCTAATCGTTTTTTAAAGCTACCTATTGACTGCGCTCACTACATGCTTGTCCAGCCTATCCCAGTCATTCACCACTCTGTTAGTGAACCAATGTCTATCTATCTCTGTCCTGAATCTAGGCCTATCTAACTTGTACCCATTGGTGCGTGTCCTGCCCTGGCTACTAATTTCTATCACCTCATCAATGCTTCCTTTATTTATCCCTTTTAGCCATTTGTAGACTTCAATCATATCGCCTCTTGCTCTCCTTCTCTCTAGGGAGTGGAGATTAAGACGATTTAACCTATCTTTATATGGTAAATTTCTCATCCCCTGAATAATTTTGGTCATTCTTCTCTGAACTGCCTCCAGGGACTCTATATCCTTCCTATAATACGGGAACCAAAATTGAACAGCGTAATCTAGATGGTGTCTAACTAGTGCTAAATATAACCTCAGAATGACCTCTGGAGTCCTACTTGTCACACACCTGTCTATAAAACCCAATATTTTGTTGGCTCTATTTCTAGCTAGAATGCACTGTTGCCTTGGACATAGGTCACTACTAACTTGTACTCCCAAGTCCCTTGCACTATGTGTCTTTCCCAAGGTGTTATTACTTAATGTATATTTTACAGGCCAATTTTCCTTACCGATGCTCATAATGGTACATTTGTCAACATTAAACTGCATTTTCCATTTCTATGACCAATCCTGTAATCTATTTAAGTCCTCTTGTAGCCTCCTAGTATCCTCTTTATTCATAATTCCAAATTTACTGATATCATTGCTTATTCCTGCTTCTAAGTCATTTATGTAGATTACAAATAACAGCGTATCTAAAACTGAACCCTCTGGAACACCACTAGTAACATTACCCTATTCTGATTTCTTTCCATTTATCTGTACCCTCTGTTCCCTACTTGTAAGCTATCCTCTGATCCACTCTAATACCTTCCCATCTATTCCATGAGCTCTGACCTTACTTATCAGTCTCCTATGGGGTACTCTGTCAAAGACTTTGCTAAAATCCAGATAAATTATATCATACCTGTCACCACTATCTAAGGTTTCAAATACTTTCCTGTAGAAGAATAATAGGTTTGTCAGGCAGGACTTCCCCTTGCTAAACCCATGTTGACTGTGTTTAATTAGTTTATGGTTATCTAAGTGCTTCCTAATTGCCCTTGCTGTGATAGCTTCTAACATCTTCCCTACTACTGATGTCAACTAATTGGGCGGTATTACTACTTTCTGCTTTATCCCCTTTTTTTATATAGGAACTACATTTGCCTGCCTCCATAACCTGGGAACTATTCCTGTATCTAGAGAATTCCTGAATATCCTTGTAATGGGCTCATCTAGTTGTTCCCTACACTCCTTCAGAATCCTTAATTTTTTTTTTTTTTTTTTTATTTGGAGACCACACCACTGCTGCACATCCTGACCTCGAATGTATCGTAATGTTTAGAATTGTTTTCATCATATTCTTATCCATAAAATGAAAAGCCACCTAATATTGATCAACACTCTGTACATTGAGCCAAATAGTTGACATTTATGTCATTCAGGGCTCAGTATATCTTGTATAATCCCTCCTATATCTTTTTCCTCGTTATTCTTTATCATTACTGCAAGATGTTACCTAAAGGGAAGATTGTATCCTTTTGAGCCAAGAAAATAAACAAAATAAAAAATTCTGTTTAATCCTTTATAATTTTTTTTATTTATCTAGCTTTTATTTTCTCTTGCTAATGGTATATGCGATGTTATTTATTATTCTTTTTTTTTCTTTGCTCTCGCCAATGGTTTATGCAATGTTATGGTAAAAAAAAATATAAGTGTTATGTGATACGTGATTTAAGCGTGACAGACGTTTCTGGCATGAAAATGATCAAAATAGATGTTTTCTTACTCCTCTCTTTTTATTACATATCTTTATTTTCTACGATATCCAACAAGTTTTAGTGTTTTCTAGTCAAAATAGCAAAATAAAGAATAAATAAATAAATAAAAAATAAGGACTAATGTTTGTTTGTTTGTTTGTTTGTTTTTTTTTTTTCGTTAGTCCATCATCAAATCGTCTATTATTTTTTCCCCTATTCTCTGAATGGGATGACTTTGGAATAAATATCGGCTTAATCTTACAATGCGGAACACTATTTCTACTGTGAAATATGACAATCTAGTAAATCACTTCACCCTTAAAAAGGACAAAATGCTGAAATAGCGTAATGCAAAAGAACAATGTAAAACAACAAATGGAGAGAGATATGAAACTATGTACACTTTCTCTCAATATGTTGAAATACATATCAAGTAAATCTCAGGTCCCTAACTGTATTAAGTGAAGCACACTAAATTATTCAACTCTATCGCCTGATTATTCAAAATGTCGATTTTTTGCCCTTTTAAAATTTACATCTTTCTTGAGCTACTTATTACACATATACATTTCATTTCAACTAATGAAAGTAAGGAGTGTTTCAGAATACGTGCCAATATATGTTAGGGTGGCGGTGGAATAGGGACACTGGTGGTGGTAACTGAAGGCGCCTCAAAAACACGGAAACGTCCCGTCAACAAGTCAAGTGGACAGCAAGGTTACTAAACTGCTGACGTCTGACCCCTTAGAGGGGGAAGGACGGAGAGGGAGGTGAGGGGATGTATTAGGGAGAGGGAGAGGGAGACGGGGAGGGGATGTAGTTGTATGACCTTCAGTCTTCCTTTCTCTTCTTCTCATCCTGCATCCTTCCCTTTAATTCTTCCTTTTCCTCCTATCCTTTCTTACCTTTATTTTCTTCCTCTCCCCTTTCCTCCTATTCTTAAGGATAATTCCCTTTCCTTTCCGTCCTGCAACCTTTTTTTTCCTTTTCATTTTTTGTCCATTTTTCCTTCTCAGTTACTCTTCGCTCTTCTCGCCTTACTCAATCTAATCATTTTTCTTCACTTTTTTTTTTAAACTTTCTTCCCTCCTTACAGTCCTTCCTCTTATCTTTTCTCCCTCTTTCTCCTTTCCCTTTTTATCCATATTCTTCTTAATTCTTTTCACACTTTTTTTCTATGCCCATCTCCACCTTCACTTCCTTTTTTTCTTCCCTCTCCAGTTTAATTTATTCTTTCATATCCTTCACTTTTTTTTCTCATTTTCTTCATCCTATCCCACCTTACTCTTCCTTATTCTGATCCTTCCTTTATTTGGTTTACTCAACCCTCTTCTTTCTTCCTGCTCTTCTCCTATGCTGAACACACACACACTACAAGGATGATATGAGACAACTTGACAAGCGGCAAATAGATAACAAGTTTCTCAAACACACACACACACGAGTCTTGACGCAAACAGAGGGTCTACAAAACCTAGCTTCTATTGACTGCAGATTACAGTGCACAACCCAAGGTTCTTTAAATGTGTACGTAGTGACGTAGACATAGAGACGCTAACTTTCATTGAAGCTGTGCCACATACAATACATAGACCTTACCATATTAATAATTTCCAATTCGGATGCTACTTTGAGGATCAGATTGTGTACTCTACTGCACCCAAATCTTCATCTCTTTTTTTAGTGCATATTTAGATAAGAAATTTAAATTTAAGATTATGGACTTGACGTAAATCTTGAATACTTCTATGATTTTCTTAAATTAATCCAACATGCTTTTGTGGAAGATGTTACTTTTCGATGTTTTTGTAATATTTCTTTATATTTCTTTGCCTCGTCTCAATTACTTTAACTCACTTGTAGAAGTTGTTCCACTTTTCAAGGATATCTTCATAAAATTTACATATTCTTATTACTTATTTCAGTTACCTGCTCTCGCTTTCGTGGGAGTTGTTGGAGTTTACAAGGATGTTTTGCGAATCTTGAATAAATCTATAACTGATTTCGATTATTTTAAAATGTTTTAAGCTTCACACACACACACACACACACACACACACACACGGGTAGCTTTCTAAACTATGAAACCACAAAAAGGTTACTCATAAGAACGAAAAAGGGTCTTTCACCGTACGTATGCCCATGCAGTTCTCTTGTCTCGGTTTTCATTCAGTAGTCAGATTAAAAAGCTACATACATAGAACAATTATACCGCCAAGATTCGATGAATTCCACGAACATGTTACTTCTCTAAATATTAGAAAAAAATAAAAATAATAAAAATCTGACTGCATTTTTTTTTTTTCCGGGTGATCTGAACTTGAGCAAGCACACACACACACACACACACACACACTACCTCTGTAACTAAACTACCCTACATCTCTTCTAATACCTTTCATATTGCAACCAAATGTATATAGAACCGTATTAATATGATGAGTACGTATCTCATAGTAGTCAATAAATGAGGTACTGGCAGCAAAGAAGGCAGGATGGTGAGTGAGAGATAACATTACCTTTTGGCGTATAATACATACTACTAGAATGGTATCAATATGAGAAATCTGTATCTTAAAGATCAGTATATGAGGCAGAATGTTCAGTAAATCGACAGCGGGAGAGTGAGCATCAGAGGATGGGAGAGATGGGAGGGAGGGTGCGAGAGTTGTGCTGGTGAGCACACACCATGGATATTATAAGATCCTTGGCACACATACTGGCTTTAAGACTGCACTGAGATTAAACTGCCTTACATCTCCTCTAAAATAACTTACATCACTAATTAATTAATATTGAATGGTAGTAATATGAGGTATCTAAAAATGAAAGGCAATAGATGAGCTGTTGACATGAGAAAGAGGAGTGAGAGCTGTGAGAGAAGAAAGGCAGGGAGTTTGGTGCCAGTGGTAGCGAAGATGCGTGCACTACGAGAAAATACACACACACACACACACACAGAGTTTTTGTATACTGTATCAGCATTTGTTTTGGTGAATGATAATCAAGTGCAGTTTGAGAAATAAATTATGACCGACTTGAGAATGGTCGGTGACGCCCCCCCCCCCCGCCCTCCCCTCTCCATCTCTCAAATGCGGATTATAACACTAAACACGTGCCTTTGGAATGTATAATTCAGCGTAAAACTGGATATAGTACAGTAACATTGGTATGAGTGAATGATTATAGAGCTGCTACACTTTTTTTATGCAGAAGGGAGGCGGCCAAGGGCAACAAAAGTAAAACAAAAAAGTCCACTGAAGTGCCAGTCACTGGGAAAGTTCAGATTCATGAGACAAAAGAATGGGATAAGTGTCTTGATATCTCTCTCTTGAAAGAGTTCAAGTCATAGGCAGATGAAAACACAGAAGCAGGGAGAGAGTTCCAGTTTACCAGAGAAAAGGATGAAAGACTGAGAATACTAGTTAATTCTTACCTTAGAGAGGTGGACAGAATAGGGGTGAGAGGAAGAGGCTAGTCTTGTGCAGCGAAGCCGCGGGAAAAGAGGAGGCATGCAGTTAGCAAGATCAGAAGAGCAGTTAGCATGAAAATAGAGGTAAAAGAGAGCAAGAGAGGCAACATTGCGGCGATGAGAAAGAGGCTGAATACAGTCAGTCACAGGAGAGGAGTTGGTAAGACGAAACGCTTTTGATTCCACACTGTTCAATAGAGCTGTGTGAGTGGAGCCTCCCCAAACATGTGAAGCCTACTCCATACATGGACAGATAAGGCCCCTGTATAGAGTTAGCAGTTGGGGAGATGAGTAAAACTGGCGGAGACGACTCAGAACACCTAACTTCATAGTTGTTTTAGCTAGAGAGGAGATGTGAAGTTTCCAGTTTAGATTACAAGTAAAGGATAGACCGAGAATGTTCAGTGTAGAAGGAGACAGTTGAGTGTCATTGAAGAAGAGATAGTTATTTGGAAGGTTGTGCCAAGTTGATAGATGGAGGAATTGAGGTATTGAAGAACACTAGGTTTGCTTTGCCCCAATCAGAAATTTTAGAGAGTTCGAAAGTTAGAAAGAGAGTTAGAGAGTTAGAAAGAAGTTAGGCGTTCTGAGCTTGCTCTGGAACCACACTCACCAGGAGGAACACTCAGGTTTTGCTTTCATTTTAACAAATTTATTAAGCACCAGTATTAATACAATAATATCTGTAATAAAATAAGGATGCATGGAGTTTAGGGTAGGTAAAAGTACTGAGCATAAGCTGGGTTAGTGGGCAACAGATATTAGCCTAGGCCTAGAGGAAGACTCAAACTTCACCCACGAAATTAAGACACAAGGCAACTTTTTGAGCCAAAATTTTGAAAAAAAAAAAAGTGCATCCCATATGCCATCAAATACGGTAATTGATTTACCGTATTTGATCACCCTCTGATATAGTTGAAAAATATTCAAAACTGAGATTTGAGCGGATTTGAAGTGTACATGTATGTAGCAACATATAGGAATACGAATTATAATCGTCGCGAAGCCACTACGCCAGCCACGTGGCTTTTAAAGGTCTTAGGGGCGTAATCATTTAATTAAAGGACACACGCAAATATGGGTCATGTTTCTCTGTATATAAAGCTAATTTTTTCTTGTTTTCTTTTGTGTTTCGATCCGAGTGTAATTCTAAACGTATCTGGCAGGTGTCTCTTCCACCTCGGTGGGGCGCACCTGCACCCACTTACACGCTCAGATGCCTAGAAACCAAAGAGGGGGTCAGCGGGAAAATAATAAAAAAAAAGTACGGGAAGAAAAGAAGAAAACAGCCGAAGGTGAAACATACAGGCCCAGGATTGCGGCAGTAGACCTATAGGACATCTGTTTGGTGAGTATCATCATTGAGTAGAGGGAAGGCACTCAATACTGGTAAGAGAAAACCCCTCTCCAAGAATTTGATAATGTGAAAACACCCCAGGATTGAGGAATTTTGCCGGTAAAAGTACAAGGTGTTGAACAAGGCACCTCTGGACATGACATTTTGATGAGTCTTTTTTTTTTATGTGCTATATATTAGAATAATAAGTTGATTCACTGTTTAAAGTATCAATATGAGCCATAGAGCTTTGTGTGTGAAAACAATGCCAATAATTAAATAAATAGCTACGTTAATTGTACTGAAATCTTTAAATGTCTATATCTCAAAACAAGAAATTTTAATATTCAAAAATTCTCAAACATTTAAAAATTATTAAAACTTCTTGTTAACATTTATGTTAATACATAAAAGTTCTGCCTTCATCGTGAAATTTCGTTATATATATATATATATATATATATATATATATATATATATATATATATATATATATATATATATATATATATATAAGGAGAAACTTGAGTGTTACAGAATTTTAAGAAAGAAAATCACAATCAGTCCGACATCACACAAAATGTGGTTCTTGCAGCCTCAATAACTCATTGCCTAGTGCAAGTTTAAAAAAAATAATAAATTTCATGCTCTTCATATGGGATTTGGGTATTTCCATGTAGATGCAAATGTCTCTACGACAAAAAATAACACCACAGGAGGTTGTGACATAATGAAAACTGTTATGACATCATACCGTCAGCCGGCATGAGATACCACATTCTCCTGCTCACCTAAAGTTGACATTGATAATTTTCTTATACCCTGAAAGTTTCAAGTTCAAAGACCGTATACTTTTTTTTATTTATTTATTTTTTTTCTGTCAATCAATCATGGGGGGAATACGCTGGGGGGTGCGTTGGCTCGCCTACCCTACAGCGCCACTCCTGGCGGTCACGCCTCGCGAGTCTCCATGCAGGCTCCCTTCCTATACTGAGTAACTCTCAGCAGGAGGCATCGACTTGCCGCAGCCAAGAGTTCTGTGGGCGTCCCCTAAGCCTCCTCCAAGTTGGGTTGTCCCTTACGGAAACAACCCGACAAGCAGGGTCAGCTTCCGGGTATCGCGCCACATGCCCATATAGCCGCAGTTGGCGCGGACGGACTATGCTAGTAATAGGCCTCGAATCGGTCTCGTGGAACAATCGCTAATTTGACACAAAGTCATACCAGCGGTATCCCATGATCCTGCGAAGGCATCTAGTACCAAAGACATCAATTCACCTCTTCAGGTCGGTGTTCAGCGTCCATGTCTCACAACCATAGAGTAAGACAGGGATCACCAGCGACTTGAAGATCCGAATCTTTGTCCGTCTGCACAGGTATCGACAACGCCAAATACTCGTGTTGAGCGAATCCATAACGCCGTGGGCCAGGCCAATCCGCCGTGTGACTTCTTGTCTCGACCCACCATCGTTATGCACTACACTACCAAGGTATGTGAAACTTTTCAAGATCTCAATGTCCTCGCCACACGCATGGACAGACTGTACTGTTTCATCCAGCACGCCTCCAAACACCTGGACCTTGGTCTTGGCCCAGGAAACCTTAAGTCCCAAGGGCTTCACCTCCTCGTGCAGTGCCTCTAGAGCCATTACCAGAACCTCCAGTGACTCAGCGAAGATTGCTGCATCATCAGCAAAAACAAGATCTGTAATCTTGGTGTTGCCGACAGATGCTCCACAATGACTTTGTTCCACAACTCTGCCTAGTACCCAATCCATGCATGTGTTGAAAAGTGATGGAGCAAGCACACAGCCCTGCCTCACACCTGTATTCACAGGGAAGAAGCTGGACACACCTCCTCCGCACTTCACAGCACTTACAGTCCCGGAGTACAGGCCAGTTAATAGACCAATAATCCTTGCAGGAATCCCACGGAGACGCAGAAGATCCCAGAGTGTCTCTCGATGCACTGAGTCAAAGGCCTTCTTGAGATCGACATAGGCTGCAAGCATTCCCTGTTGAAACTCACGTCAGCGCTCCACCAGTACGCAAAGAGATACGGTCAGTTGTTGACTTACCGGGCGTG